>PVKS010002600.1:0-115750 GCA_004027875.1 Aplodontia rufa | reverse complement strand
CCTTCCAGAAGGAGCTTATGCAAATAGTCATAAGATCACTCTAGGGCAGCTGATATAATGGAGGTGAAGGTCAGACCCCAATAATTGTCACAAGGTCACTCTAGGGCAGCTGAAGAAATAGAATGAAGGTCAGACTCCAACAGGTTCCATAATTTAGCTACTGTAAATTGAGCTGCTATGAACATGGATTTTGTTGTGTTGCTGTAATGTGCTGATTATAACTCCCATGGGAAAATACCCGGAAGAGGGATAGCTGGGTCATATGGTGGATCCAACGCAATTTTTTGAGGCGTCTCCACAATGCTTTCCAGAGCACCTGAACCAGTCTGCAATTCCACCAACAATCTGCTAGTGTTTCTATTTCCTCACAGCCCCTCCAGCATTTGTTATTGTTTGTATTCTTCATCTTTGCCAGTCTAAGTGGAGAGAGGTGAAATCTTAAGGTAGTTTTGATTTGCATTTCTCTGATTGCCAGTGATTTAGAACAGTTTCACATGTATTCATTGGCTTGCTTGATTTCCTCTGTTTAAGGGTTTCTGTTTAGCTTTCTGGTCCATTTATTGATTGGATTGTTTGTGTTTTTGTCATTGAGTTTTTTGAGTTCTTTGTAAATTTTGAATATTTGTGCCCTGTTAGATCACAGGCCATGATTCTCTCACATTCTGTAGGTGTTCTCTTGACTGTTTTGACTATTTTCTTGGCTATACAAAAACTTTGTAGTTTAATGACATCCCACACATTGATTTTTGACTGTAATTCTTTCACTTTAGGAGTCTTGTTGAGGAAGTCATTGCCAACTCTCAATTGCTGGAGTGTTGGTCTTAATTTTTCTTCTAGCAGTTGTATGGTAGCTGGTATAATTCCTTATTCCTTGATCCATTTAGATTTTATTTTTGTACAAGGTGAGAGATAAGAATCTAATTTCAATTTTCTGCAAGTAGCTGTCCAGCAGCATTTGTTGAATAGATTGTTTCTCCTCCATGTTATATTTTGCCCCCTTTGTCAAAGATCAGATATTTAAAGACTTGTGGATTTGTCTCAGAGTCTTCCATTCTATTCCATTGGTCTTCATTCCTATTTTGATACCATTACCATGCTATTTTTAATATTATAGCTCTACTATATAATTTTAGGTCTGGTATTGCAAAACCACCTATTTCATCTTTCTTGCTTGGTAATGTTTTGGCTATTCTGGGTTTCTTGGCATTCCATACGAATTTGAGAATTGCTTTTTCTATATCTGCAAAGAATGTCACTGGAATATTGATGAGAACTGCATTGAATCTGTATAGTGCTTTTGGAAGAATAGTCATTTTAATTATATTAATTCTACCGAACCAAGGGCACGGAACATCTTTCTGTCTTCTCAGGTCTTCTGAAATTTCAGTTTTCAGTGTTCAATAATTTTCCTTTTAGAGGACTTTTGCTTCTCTTGTTAGATTAATTCCCAAGTATTTTATTCTTCTCGAGGATATTGTGAATGGTACCAATTTCCTAATTTTTTCTTCTGCTTTAATATTGTTGGCATATAGGAATGCTATTGATTTATGGGTGTTGATTGCCAGCTGTTTTTAAGACTCAGGCAAAACATACCCATCTAGGAAACCTTTCATTATTTCACCAAAATGAGTTAGATGAATATTTTGTTTCCATAGTAACATAGATTGAACTAAATCAATTAAAATTAGATTGATAGCTTTGATAAAACAATTCACTTTAAAATATGATTCACTGGTTTCTGTATGTTCCCAAACCAATATACTAATACAAATACCTATATGAAGAGCAGTTTAGATATTTCAACAATGACAATTGCCTTGTTGTGAGACTGTAACATCCATGTATCTGCATGCATATGGATTCTGTACCTATAAGTCAGGTTTATATCTAACTATACAAATCAAAACACTAGGTTGCTCTGAGTTTGGCAATTTCATCAGTATTTTCTCTTTTTTTGTTATTCTGTCAATAAAAACTAGACAGCTATCATTTTCATAGAATTATGATATTGCAAATAACTTAATAGCTGTCTTTCTATTCTATCAGTGGTTGCATTATATATTCAACATACACATCCTTTTTCATATGTTTTTGTCTTCTGCCTGGAGTTGAATTTTTAGTGCAAAAACAAAATGGCTTTAAACACACAATTAAATAATTAATTTAATATATATAATTGTGTGTGTGTGTGTGTGTATACACATATGGTCTGATGAAGGCATAGTTAACATTCAAATCATGTAGGTCAGAAGTCAACAATTCATAGGTGTGCATTTCAGTATTTTGATTGTCACTCTTAAAATCTCCATCTGAGATTTTCTTTTTTATTTGGTAGTAGGGCGTTACTTAGTATGGAGGTGTTCTATAGGGTGCTTTACATTAAAAAAATGAATGATTTACAAAATAGATGCTTGCACAGACAAATTTCACAGATGCACTGTATCTGTGTGTACTAGATCTAAAAGCATAGCAAGTCCTGGAGAATAGCACTGAGGTCCAGCACCTTGCTGACATGTGACTTTCACTTCAGAGAGCCCTGTCCTCTGTGCTGCTGGGAGGTCTAATCACCCTGTCCTAGTACATGTAGAGTTTTTCATGAAGGTATTAATGGGAGTGCCTGAGGACAGAAGTGGAACCACATCTCATGGAAAATAATCGGTCCCCTTCTTAGTGATATATGACCAACATTTAGGAGTTGGAGCTGCTAATGAATTCAAGGGTATGTGAAAATTGTGGGCCACATGCTTGCTTTTGTTGATTCACATTGCCACTTATTTGTGTCTACATTTATTTGCAACTAATTCTATCTTTATATCTCTTCTAGATGATTTAATAAAATATTTTTTATCTATTTTCACTTCTAAAACAGCCTTGAGAATTATTCTGGTATCATAAGGACTAAAGTATAAGTCATTGAAAATTTCTGAAAGAATTTTAGATTAATTCATTATGCAAGCAGCATTCAGGTGGAGTATTAAATGTATCTATTTCAAAGAAGCTTTGAAAATTACAGTGTGTTAATAAACTACACTTTCTTTAAAAAGACCACTTAATGGCTTCTCTGAACCAATGTTCCTCAAATCCATTATCATAATTTAAGAGTACATTGATTAATCAAAATTATTATTTAATTCATACATTAACATAGAAAAATATATTTGTAGACATACAGATAGACAAACACTAAATGTACTACAACTAAAACTTTAGTTTCTTTGAGAATTATACTGTTGATTAATTATAAAAGATAAGGCTGTGCAAAGAAGTAGGAAAATTGCTTACAAAACTTCAGGAACTTTGCTTTCAGAAAAATATGTTTATTTATACAGTGTTGTGTCCCTCCCTTACAAATGTTTCATAGCTTAGATGCATGAAAAATGCTCCAGATAAGATGGAAAAATTTGGAATAAAGGAACTGGGGATATAGGAGTTTTTCAGCAAGCAAAAAAAAAACAAAAAACAAAAAAACAAATCAAAACAAAACAAAAGGTAGTGCAACTGCACACAGCAGCGTCACACTACGGTGGGGACGAGGAAGGGCAAGTGTTGTTAACGGTGGATTTCTAGTCTAGTAAGTAAACAATTTCTGCAGAATTCACATGTGAATCACAGTTCACTTTAATGAGAAAGTGTGTTCTTTAATTGATTAATTCCATTTTTAATAAGCTTATAATAAATTTAGTCTCAAATTCTTTTGTGCCCTGGTCGTCTTTATTTCTGCCTAACTGCTTTCTTCATCTCTGGCTATAATGTTTATTTCAAAGAATTGTATTTCTTATCTCAAGAGGAAGAACTTTGGGAGTAAATGTTATTATATAAAATATTTTAATCACCCTCCTAGGTTGCAGAGGCATTTTCGTGCCTGTCCAGCATTTGAAATGCCCTGGAGGCCTGAAGTTGTCATTATCTTCACATCTGGAGTCAGCCCATTACTTATTTGTTTTTCAAAAACAAAGGCCCCACCATACCATAGACTGCTCACAGTGCATCGCAATTCATGCCACAAAAAAGCAATGAAAATGGAGCACAGGAGGCACTGAATAACTTAGGGTAGGATATTAACTGAATGCTGTTATTTGACTTATAATCTATACATATATTGGCCTTGTGGACCTGTGTAAATAGTTGTTTCTAAAACTCTTGGAAGAAGAGACATTTGAAACACAAGGTCATTAATGCACCAAGAATTATGTCTATAGGCTGGGTCCTCTGCATTTTGTTTCTCCACATAGATATTTTGAATCTCTGAAGAATAAACGCTAATTTGATGGAACAAAATTGTTTTGTGCTTTCTTTGTGTAAAGTACTTTGGGTTGTAAGATCCTTACTGTTGAGAAACTAGGCAGGGTCAAATAGCTTATCTGAATTTTTCTATATTAGAAACTGGTAGAGGGCAGTTTTTGGTCTCTAGAGATATTCAGGTTGCATCTGTTCTCTATGGTTAGCTGCATCTTGGGGTGGTTTGGGACAAATCAACATGAGAAAAAAAGTAAATGACACAGAAATCCTAGAATGATGACTTTTATAGTTATGGTGATATGTTCATAAATCCATGGTATCCATAAACACTAATATTCAAAGGATGTGGTGTCCTTGGATATGTTGTTGCAATTAAAATAAAAAGAATATTCATAAAATGTATTTTCAAAACAATTTTAAGGGTACTCATAATCAGAATAGCAGGTAGTCAAGTAAACAGAACTTTCTCTTTATAGCGTGCATCTGAGTATTAGAAACATTGGGTTATATTGGTTGGCACTCATGGGAACCAGAGGCAGGCAAGTTGTAGAGCTACAGCTGACAGCCTGTTAATTACCAACAGTTTATAGCAGTCCAGACAGAAAGAAGCTGGCACCTTCTGAGAAAAGAAAAATCCATAAACCTTCCTCCCTAGGAAGTGTTAAGGCATTTCAAATAAATAGTTTCTACAAATGTTGTTCTCTTTTTACAGGTGTTATAAATAGTATGTTTTCATTTAGAAAGTATTATTCAAGAATAGTATAAATGGCTTTTGCACTGGGACATGGTTTTTTCTGTTCATTTATTTTCTTTCCTTTATACAGGCTATAAATTCTTTGGTTTTCTTACTTAAGTGTATTTTCTCTTTTTTGGAAACAAAGCCTAAATCAATATTCACATGAATAAAAGCTGATTTATTAGAATAATGGATTTGAAACCAAAACAAATGAAATGCTGCAGTTGTAAAAGAGTTTTCCCTTAATGATTGAAAAATAAGGAAATCGAATTAATATTTAACCTTGCATTTTTGCTGTTGGTTTGAATTCTAATTGCTTACAGACCTACAAATTTAGTCTTTATAAACTTTTTTTTCTATTGCTGAAAACATATTGCCAGTCAGTTTGCATTTTCTTGGAGGAAAAAAAATCTTACCTCCAGAGTCAAAGAATGTGCAGTGAGTAATTTTTTACAAGAAACTACTTGCCAGGATGATTGTAAATGAGGGTACACTGGACAGTAGACAGTGCTTGATAAGAAGTCATCTAAAACCAGGTGGTTATGGCTGCCTTTCAAGTGGGAATTTCAGTATCTATTTCTGAAGTTGTCATATTGATAGTTCTGAAAATTAAATGGAGTATTGGAATAAAGTTAGGAAAAGAAAAATTATTCTAAAATTATTAAAATATAATCGATATATTTAAAATACTGTTGCTCTGAAAAAATGTTGAGCTCTTTAGGTAAATAATAGTATTAATTGCTGAATTTACTGTCCACATTTCTATTGATTGTTAAGAAATTGTTAGTCTTTCACACCAACTGAGCAGTAGAGTAAATGCTTGGTGATGGAAGCATTGTAGTAATCAGAACTAGAATTACATCCTCCTAGACAGGCAAGGTGAGATTGGATGCACCTCCTATTACATTTAACTGTATTGGTTGCCAATTAAAATGGTAAAAGGTGGTTTCATTTGGTACCTTTAAAAGGTTGAAAAAATATTTATAGTTTAAAATAACAAACAAATCATATTAGCCATGATCTGGTAATATTTGCATTATCTACTCCTTAAATACCAGTTTTGAAAGTTTCACATCAATGACCAAATATTCACTGAAACCAGTTTTGTCTGGTTTGAGGGTGGTCCTTATCAAATGGTCTTTTAAGACTTTTTTAATATTGGAGATTGAACCCAGGGGTGCTTAATCACTGAACCACATTACTAGTTCTTTTAATTTTTTTTTTTTATTTTGACATAGGGTCTCAGTTTTTGTGGGCTGCACTAAGTGGCTATCTGGCTTTCTGGCTTTGAAGTTAAGATCCTCTTGCCTCAGCATCCCACACCACTGGGATTACAGGTATGTTCAACTGCATCCAGCACAATGGTATTTTAAAATTAAGAGAATATTATTTTTAAAATTTACTTTTTGCTTTTAACTTGAAAAACTGGAAATAGACAACCAAATCCTCACAATCCAGGAGAAGAGGAAAGACTGCATTCTCCAAACAATTGCAATTGTTAAAATAAGCTTAAAAGTGACTATGGAAATCACAACAAAAAGAAATTTCCAAAAAATTACAAATTTTCTGCATGTACGAAAATCCAGATAACAAATTTTACCAAATATGGCTCATCTCTATCCATAATACAATTTTCTTAAATGTAGATTTTATTATTTTTGATTATGAAGATATCTAATGAGAATTTTGTAACATTATTTCTATGAGAAATGAAACATACAAAATTCATTCTTTATTCTAGAATTGTTGATGAAGTGTTTTAATATTAGTTATTTTTTAGAAAGCTTCTTTTAGCACCAAACTCATTATTGGAAATGCCATATGAATTCTAGGGTGATTTCCAAGTTTGTCAAAAATTTCTTTTGAATTTTTTAGTATAAGCTTTAAGACTTTAATTTTTTTTTTGCTTTCTTTTCTAATATCTAGTCTTAAATGGTTTTGTTTGTCTTTATTCCCAAAGAAGTGGAACATAAGAATGGAGAACATACCTAGAGCCACATAAGCAGATGGGTAAAAGTGCCAAATTCTAGAAGCAGCTAAGAATAGATCAGAATGGTTTAAAATAAAATGTCTGCTGATGGGTCACCGACCATGAGACAGATAAAGGTGCATACTGTGAACACCATTAGCATTAATGGCAGACAAATTGAGATTTGATTTTTAGTGCTGTCCTTATTAGCTTTTGAAATATTGTTAGCAATAACTGCACCCTCACACCCGTCCACTAAATCTAAACTAATTGTATTCCTAATTTAACTCTCCTTTAATTGGTTTCCAAAAATGCTTGTGGTTACTCCAAAGCCACCCAAAAAACTGTAACATAAAAAAAAAAAAAAAATCAAACACACCAGATGTATTCAAGGATATTGGGAATTTGAATGAGGTGTGAAAAAGCACTATCAATTTTTCAGTGCATGTGGTTAATAGTATATTTAGAACTTTTTAAAAGGTCCTCATCTCTCAAAGATAAAGATTAAAAAATTCATTCAAATTTCCAATTGTCTCTAAGTGCTACTGATTTTAAAAAACAGCTTGTGTATATCAGAATTCAAAAGGACCACACTTTGTGATTGGTTGATGATTTAAGTCTCATTTCCTTTTTTTTCCATTTGTTATTTAGTTATTAAAAAGGCCAGGTTGTTTGTAAAAAAAAAAAAAAAGAAAGAAAGAAGAAAAGGATATTGAAAAAAGAACAAGACAAGAATATAGTCTGAAATCAACCACATCAAAGCCAAGAAGAATTTTCAAGAACTGAGTTGGGAGTGAGCATAGTCCTTGAGGGTTTGCTAATTGGGCATACCCAAAGGAAAAGTAAACTTTCTCATTTTTCATTAGGGGAGATACATTGGCAACTTGGAGCAAAGTGCATCAAAATTAGACTTCCTACCACCGCTGATATTGGGAGGAGGTATGGGTTCTATTGTCTTTGATCATTACATTTACAAAAAATGTCTCCTAGGTCCTTGAGAAAAACAGTCCTGCATTATAAAACAGCCAAAAGTGTTTTAAAGAGATTTATATCTCAGATAGACTGAAAACTAATTTACAGTGACAAGCTTTCTAAAGTAAATGCTCAAAAGAAAAGGTGGCCAGGGCTTAAATTTCAGCAAAACCTAAGATGTAGTCAAACTGAAGGGAACTTAAAGATTGTCTTGGTAACACTAAGTACATGGTTGACTGGGAAGGAAAAACAATCTGAGCAGAAGACAATGGACTGAACCAGGGCTAAATGCTTTTAAACTTTTGTAGAAACAGGTACTCAAGAGAACATATTGCTGGGTCCACACCAATGCATCTGAAAGAAGTTGTGTACTGAAGTTGAAAGTTCTTGCATTTCCAAATAAAGCTACTCCCTCTTTAAAAGAACCTGGGACATTGAATTAGAGCCAGGCTCAAATCCCAGGTGTGTCATTTCTGAAATATTCTCTTGGGCAAATATTGACACTTTTTCTACCTCTTTTTCTTCACACCTACTCCAATAGTAAATTCTGAAGATCAGGCTGCCAAATAATTCTCACTTCTCCTGTGTGTTCACATACACCATGCTGTGCTAGAATGCCACAGAGCAGTGAAGGCACCATTTGAGGGGCCACCTACTGTGCTTCTGTTGTCTTCAAATAATCCCCACATGGAAGGCCACAGTGATGTTTCAGAGACTGGAAGACTGCATTTGCTGAATACAGAGTCAGTGATGTTCTCATTCTACTTATAAATACATCCACACTTTGTCCCCTAGCCTGCATGAACTGAATGAGCTATTTGTTCTGTTCAGTGTATTCCAGAAAAACTGACCTGTTTCATGCCTTGTCAGGGCATTTTCTAAGGCCAATTTCCTTGTAAAAATTGAGCATTGTCTATTTTTAATGGTCAGTGTTATGGAAATAAACATTTGTACTTACTTTGGTTATTACTGTGATTAAAAAATTTTCACATGTACACTGATCATCATGCATTTTTTCCCGTGAATTTTTCAGCCACATTGCTTCGCTTATAGTTGGTAGTGTGTGTAATCATTTTCCAAGGCTTTGATATAGGTTCTTATAATTTTTGTTACATATGTTGCCCATGTGTAAAAAGTTTTAGTCTTATTTTATTGATTGTTTAAATGGTTTTTTTATTTTCTAAAAATTCTGTAATATTGATTCAGTCTTCCTATATAGCTGCTTGTGTATTGTTTTTAACCATCTATTTCTTTATTCATGAAAAAAGAAAATATGTCTGCTGAGTACAGTAGTGCACACCTATAAAGCCATCAACTCCAGTGGCTAAGGCAAGAGGATTGCAAGTTCAAGACTGGCCTCAGCAACTTAGGAAAACTTTATCTCAAAAATAAAATATTAAAAGGGATGAGAATTATAACATAGTGGCAAAGTGCCCCTTAGAGTGTCAATCCCTGAGTACAAAAAGGAAAAATAAAATATGTTGTGATCTACAGTAGGAATGTCTTAAATCTCAGCTCTGGATACCCTTCTGTATATATTATCATTGATAGTCTTATCAACTGAATTCCCAGTATCTCATAATTTTAAGATTTTAGTACAGCTTAAAATACCCATTTTTTTCTGTGTAATATATAGTAGACTTTTAAATTCCAAGGTTTCATGTTTTCATATGATTAATAATATAAGTAAATTAAATAGGTTGACTCTTTTACTGAAAGATTGAATAAATTTTGTGTACCCCATATACTCCTTGTTTGGAGGATAGAACAGTGAACATAAATGAAAAGGAAAAATAAGTCCAATCCAAACAAGTTTCATTTTCTAATAAGGGGGCTACACAAGGAAATAAACTACTAGCTTTCTAAGAAAAGTATATGACGTGTTAGGTGGTGAACAGTGATTTGAAGGGAAAAATCAAATAGCAAAGTGGAGAGAATATGCTAGGTAGATGAGGGGCTGCACTGATGAATGGTATGGTCATGAAAGGCCTCTCTGAGTGTAATACTTGATCAGAAACCTAAAGCAGCTAAAAGATAAAGCCATGTGCACATTTCTTAGAATATTCTAGACAGAGGGACTAGAATGTGCAAATAAGCATAAGACTGGAGTCTTTTGATAACAGCAAAGAAACTATTGGAAATGTCGAGAGTACATGAGACCCATATGTTTTGTTTAGTTATAAAGGAAATCTGATGATAGGGCCAGGTAATGTAGGGGTTTTAAATACAACTAACAATTGTACTAATAATTACTCTTGGTAATGAGGAGTGAGGAAAGACATAGGATGACAAATTATTAAGACAAGACAATACTAAAGGTAGGAAGTAGCTCAGCATAATGATATCAGTAGGGATGGAAAGATGGAGAGAAGTCATCAAAATGTAGAGCCAACAGGATTCACCTGAAGATTGTTTTTCACATTTTTATTGGGGCATTATAGTTGTACATAATGATGGGATTTGTTGTTATATATTCATACATGTATAAAATATAACAATATAGTTTGTCAGATATCCCTCCCCTGCATCTCCCCCCCACTCAATCCATCCCACCCCAATCGCTTTTTTTCTATTGATTTCCCTTTGATTGTGATTTTTTTAACTTTTCCAGATTTTATTGATTGTGTGGAAACTATTTAGTATCCTAGAGTTGAAAAATATAACTTTTCCCTACATTTTCTTCCCACCTTTCCTTCCCTTTCTCATCTGAAAATTTTATTAGGTTTGGTAAAGAAGAATAATCAAGGAAGAGATAGAGGTTGAGAATAAGAAAGCTAGAAATGTGCAGATGCCAGCTATGGAAATTGGAAACATTTTAGGTGGAACAGACTTGGTCAGGGTAAGACTAGGTGTTTGATTTAGAGCCTGTGAAGTTTGAAATGATTGTGCTGGGGCAGCAGGATATAGGAGTTCATGGAGAATATTTAGGATCAAGATATAACTCCAAAAGCTGTCATAACTCAGATGATATTTATGTTACATGCTGGTGGAAAATCACCCAGGTGATAACGTATACTAAGTCCTGAGATTTTTCAATATCTATAGAGCAGAAAGAGAAGAATGAATTAGCAGTGAGACTGAAAATGCAATCAGTGACAGGAGAGAAAATTAGAGACTATAGTGCTACAGGTTAAATAAAGACATATGATCAAGTGGAGAGTAACAAATAGATTATCCAAAGAAAGGTTTATGAAATTTCTGGTAAAAAAGTGGACTACAGTCCGTAAGTCAAGGATTTAACCTCCGTGGTTATGAAGAAATGCTGGTTCTGGGTTTGGGTGTCTGTGGATGGATGCAAGCAGGATAACCTGGGTTATATTTTGGTTATGCCATTTTTTTCTCAGAGAAATGATAGGCAGTCATTAGCTGAAAATTAGAATAATATGTTATTGATGTTTCAAAAGAAAAGAAGAAGATAAGTACTAAACTAGAAAAAGGGACAATGCGAACATAATAGGTTTTCTGTGCGGCATTACTGGATGATTTCACACATGCATTTCTTTACCAAGTGTTCAAACTGCTTCTTTTACATTCCAAGCATCCCTCTGGGCATTTGTGATATAATACCAAACAGAAGAGATTCCTAGTTATATAGAACTTAGGTTAGTGGTCATATATTTTAATTGAGGCTGTATTTTTTGGGGCAGGTTCATTCATGAAGTAGAAACAAAAGTAATTAGTGAGAATGGAGGTTTTACTAGACAGGGACATGAAACGAGGTACATAGAACAGTGATTTTATTGATGGACTACAGAGTTTAAGCTAGTAAGGTGTAGAGTAAGGACATTAGGCTTATGGTAGATAATAAAAATCAGCAGTGTGATATGCAGATCCTTATGGAACTCAAAAAATTACTGAAGTTGCTACATTAAAGGGATTGCTGGAATAAAGAGAGACTTTGAAAAAAGTTGAATTTATGGTTATTGTAGCAGCAAGAATAGATATGAGAACGTTAATGACAATGGTTCTTTTATAAATTATAAAAAATTAAAGCAGATCACAAAGCCCCAGTCTGAGTCCTGAACTTTGTCAGTTTGAAATATTCTCCAGTTGGTTCAGTTTCAAACCTCTTCTCAGGTATGTCCAGGGGAATGAATGGTTGAAGTCCAAGTTCAAATCTTGAAGGAACTTAGAAAATAGGGAAATAACCACTTACATGTCTACTTTGCAAACACCAACATTTGTAACAAGAACAGTGCTGGACATAGTTAGGGTGGTGCAGAAACTCTGCAGATAGGCAGTGCTAAAGTGATATTCAGTGAGTGCAGAGTTCATGGCATGTGATGCAAACCTGGGCTCTTTTGTTATTGTTTTGGAGAGAGAAGAGATAGAGAATAACTGAGATATTTGTATCAATGGAGAATTAAAATGTGTACTGCTATCTCAAAGTTTTAAGGGGTGAGGGAAAACAAAAAACCAATAAATTTCTGTGTTATTAGAGACTGGGAAGAAACAAAATCTAATCTCAGAGAAGAGCCAAGGCTCTTGAGGACTTTTGCTGATTATAGGTCATGAGTTCTAGAAGGATTGGCGAATCATTCCAGAATTTAGGGATTGCTGGTATTGCAGTTAGAAATACAGGTTGCTCAGAGCCAAATGGAAAAGATGTACTGAGAGTTCAGACATCTTATGGTAACCAATAGGTACAGGGATAAAAGGCATAGTTGTTTCTGCTGCGAGGTACACTTGACAATATGAAAAAATTATTTTGCTCTTTTTTTAAGTAATAGGCAACTTGCCAAAGAAGATCGTAATTACAAAAGCTTTAACAAGCAAATTAAATTAAAATTTAAAGTGATTACTATACACAAATTACATGGGAATTTAGACAGTATCCTAAAATTATAGACTTCAAATTTTCATCCCTGAGCCATAACCTCTCAGGCAATAATCATCTCTGAAATTTGTTCAAGTCATTTTAGAGATTTCTTGCTATTCTCTGTTCTCCACGATACCTTCTTCTGGAGGAAATCATTTTTTTTGTTGTATAAAACACTAAATTATGACAAGCCCTCACTGTGCCATATAGTTCCCTGTATAGTGACATAATTAAGAACAAGGCTCATTTCCTAGTCATGTGAATATGAGAAAATGACTGAACAGCTCCTATCTTCACCTCCTGAAGTTAGAAAACTAGGTTGCAATAGTATTTGCTGAACGTGATAATTATGAAAATAAGAAAGTTCACATAGACAATATTCATCATTTATCTATTAAATAATGTTACTACCTTCTATTTATCTCTCCCAATTCTCCTATTATAAATGCTATGATTACTGCTTTACACATGAGGCTACTGAGGAGCTACAGCTAACAAATGCAGGACGACACTCAATCATACAGCTGCCCCTCATACCACAGTATACTTCTTTTTGGTGGCACACGGATAAATTGCCTTTCCTCTTAAGAGTGACATACAGATTTAGAGACAAGAACATTGGTTGAGAACTTCTCCAAGAGAAATTTCTAAATGAATCTACAGTTAACATGGAGAGGGAAGCCTCAATATTCACCATTATATCAGGACTCTGCAAGAATATAATATTACTTTTGATACATAGATAAGATGATACTTGAGATACGATGTTACTAGAGATTGCATTGTTCTCAGCTCTTATGTCTTTGCCTGAGAGTATTTGAAGCAAGATGTGAGACTTAATAAGAGTATAGCAAAGTTTATTAGATGAGAAGGAAGACCCTTAAGGGAGAGAGAAGATCCTCCCAGAGAGGGGTGTGAAAACTCACTTTATTCTGTCCCAGCTTTTACTGGGGGTAGAAGAGAGATTATTAGAACGTCACACCCACATATCACCTCTCAACTCTGGATTGACAGTCCACTTTAGGTAATAACCTAAGGGCAACTCTTAATCAACATGGCCTGGTTGACAGTTCCTAACTGGAATTAGTTTCAGAGGATTTATGGTTGCAGGTCTCCAGTCTTAATCACCCTGTTTTCCTAGGTCTGGGAATCTCTGGTCTGTGTTGTTTGTGTAGGGTCTTAAGATTTCTTAGCAATTAGGCCTTTCCGAGCAAACATACCCTTGCCCTTTGGTTCTTACTCCTTGAATTTATCTATCCTCATCCTGTGCTAAGAGCAATCACTTATAGAGCAGAGATAAGGCAGGGCCCCTGAAAAAGCTATCGTGTCAGACTTGTAGCACCACCTAGGCAAGGCTGTCCATTAACTGATTTGTTCTGTACTAAGTATTTTTTTCAACTTTTGACCCACTGCTCATGTCTCATGAGCATTGACACCTAACACTTTGAATCTGATTCCTCAAAAAAATCTATCACTGCAGAGTCATGAATTCAAGCTATTCCTGGGATATGCAAAATAAACATGTAATAAATAGTTTCTAAACAGAGACTTAGTATCTAAAGTTAATAATTAGTTTACTAATATTACTAACAAAAATGAATAACAGATTTTTTTTTAAACTATAGGCTCCAAAATTTCAGTGATAGAGGGAGTTTCAAAGTGGTATAGCTGTTATGTTATGGCTTTGGAGAATTGTTTCAACAGCAGGTGTTATTTAGAAATTTATCTGGAAGAACAGAATAGCAAAAGGGGAAAATTTTATTTGATGCTAAATCTAGTTTATATCTTCATAATCTTAATAAAGTTATTTATGTAATAAACAGAATAACTTTAGAGAGCTAGGCTGTCCAACATTTTCCTTTCTAAGCAACATTCAATGTTATTCTTTTTATAGAAGTATGAAAATGTGGACTTTGCATACAATTATTTTAGAATCATTTCAAAAAGAGTAAACAAAACCAAAGAAAAAATGGTCCCTTTTGACAAATTTGATAAATTTTTTGATACAGAAATATCTTTTCTTCATTTATAATCCAAAACTTCAATTATAATAAGAATTCAAGTAGCACAGCACAATGCCTGGCGATAGGTAGCAAATAGACATGAGCTATAGAAGCATGGGGTTAGGAGCATGGTTCCACAACTAGGTCAGTTGACCCCTCCCACCTGCTTTCAAATACTATGTATAACATAAAGATCTAATAAAAATGATAAAAAGCACAAAAGAAAAAATCCAAAAATAAAGTAGTACAATCCTTTATAAAAATTAAAAAAAAAAAAGTAAAGCAATTTACGTCTGGTCTCTCTGGCCCTGCCCTGGCTTAAGTCAACAGGATATGTTATATTCCTCAGGGAAATCTATTGTCTGTGGGAAGGAGGAATGCAGGAGCACAGGGGCTAGTGGGTGATCTTTATACAGACCAGAGATCCCAGGCCTCAGGAATACAGGATATCAGAAACGCAGCACATTAACCGTGAAATCTGTATGAACAATGTGTGGGCCGAGGTGGCCCAGAGTTTTCTTTGGATCTTTAGCATATCATAATAGTTAAGTTTCCTCTTCCTGTATTTTACTTAGGTGCCTGTGAGTAAGACCATGCATACTGAGGACTTGGACTTGGAAATATGATGCAATCTTGCTGTCAGTCAAAAGTTGAGAAGTTGACCTGGTTGGGACTCTCTGGAAACTTCTCTGAAATACCCAATAAAAATGAAAGTTAGGGGGAGAATGCTGCCCCTGTGCTCTCTTGGAGGACCCATTCTCTCCCATTGTACCTTGAAAGTTTCTTTTCCCTTTCCTTTTCTTTTTAATAAATTTTGCTTGCTACTACAGGCTACTGGTTTGAAATCCTTCCTGCAGGGTCACAAGAACCCATGACCTGTGGAATCTTGATGTTGCTCAGGCTCTCTGAGTCTCCTCTGTATCAACTGGGAGCTTGTTATTACACCAGGAAATCCTAGGTTAAAATTCTGACACTATCACTTGTTTAAATACTCTAAGCCTTGATTTTTTTGCATTTTTAGAATGATAGTGAAATAAGTCACTCATAAGGTTGTTGTGTTGATTAAATGGGATAATACCTTAATATAGTAATTAAAATATGATGATCCCTCAATACTGTTAGATATTAGTTGTAGTAGAAGCTGTACAAGGTCACAAAATCTTTCATTATAATATAGTCTTCAGAATTTATGACTATAGATAAAGAAAGAGCGTGGTTCCCCCAAAGCCTCAAGATGAAGGGATTCCAACTCCAGTGTCTCAGAACTGTGAAATATTTATCCCTCATGCAACTGATCTCAGAGTTTGTGTTTGCACTGTGAGGTTCATTTTGTTAGCAGAAATTTGTACTGACAGTGGGGTTCTTTCTGTGACTAACCTAACCATGTAGTTTAGAAGCGTTTGGAGCTTTTTGAAGTTTGTGGGAGGAATTTTGGAAAATTTAGCAACTCAAGCTGGAAAAGTTTTAGACTGTTGTAAGTGGAGCTTAAAGGATGATTTGGCTGGGAGGTCAGAAGATTAAAATGCCAATAAGACTGTACACAGTAAAGATAGTGCTCAAGAGGTTTCAGAGGAGAAGGAGGACTCTATTGAAAATGGGACTAGAGGCCACACAGGTTACATTGTGGTTAAGAAGTTGTCTTCATTTTGTCTATGTCCTGAGTCTTTCTGTGAAACTGAAATTAAAAGTGATAGACTTCTTAATCTGGTAAAATACATTTCTAGACAGATAGCATTCAGGATATGGCATGGATATTGCTGGGGGCATCTAGTAAAATTTATTGGGGCATTCAAGAGCAGAAAGTAGAGCAAAAAGATTTGAAAAACTTGGATTTAAAAATTGGGAGTGAAACTGGGACTAAGGAAGTTTCAGTTGTTAAAAGACATCATTGCCACTAAAGAAGTGCTGAAGACTTTACCTAGAGTCAATTAGAAAGATGGCTTGAGGGCATCTCAAGAATTGGCATGATCACATTCATTTCAGGCTTAAGGAAGTAAAAATTCTTTGGAGAAGAGATCAGTGGGGTACCCTACTTGCACAGGGGGATTTTAGGAAAGTTTTTCAATGTGCTCAGCCACCCAGACACTCAGAGGCTGCTACAGCTGTGGTCCCTGGAGGCTTGGCTACTGCTCAAGATGGCAAGAGCCCTTGGCAGCAGCCATGTGGTGCTGATTCTACAGAATTGCAGGATTCTAGAATTAGGGGGCCATGGTGACTTCCACCAAGATTTCATAGGAAGGCCTGGGTGGCCAGGAAGAGTGCCTCTGAGAGAGTGATGTATGGAGATGTGAGGAGGAATCCAAAACTGCAGTGGAGCCCTGAGAGATTAAGAAATATCAGTTCCATGGGATGTCTGCCACAAAAGCTACAGGAGTCAATCAGAGACAAGTCAACAGAGAGGTCACATGAGCTACAACCAGCGAGGCCTCAGGGGCAGAGAAGTACAAGCCCTCTGGAAGGAGCACCATGATGCCAAGTGCTCCAGATGCCTAACATACGCTCCAGGACTTATTTGCCCAGCTGGATTTTGATATTGTTTCAGTCCCATCCCTCATTTCTATACACCTATTTTTTGGACTGGAAATGTTTATTCTGTACCTTTATGTAGTAGACACTTGAAGTTTTGATTTTTACAGTAGCTCACAAAGTTGACTTTACATCGAGTCTCAAAGGAAACTTTGGACTTGAACTTTTGGGCAATCTTGGAACTGTTGAGACTATGGGACTCTTGGAAATAGATAAAATGTAGTTTGGATTGTGAGATGAACATGAGTTTTGGGGGGACAAAGGCATAATATCATGGCTTGGATGTGAGGTGTCCCCCCAAAGTTCATGTGTGAGACAATCAATGCTGAGAGGTGAAATGATTGGGTTATGAGAGCCTCACCCAGTCAATGGATTAATCCTATGATAAGGATTAAGTATGTACCAATGAAGGCAGATAGTGTGTGGCTGGAGGCGGTGGGTCATTGCAAGTGTGCCTTTGGGGTATATATTTAGTAAGCTAAGCTTAGTTGCTTCCTGATGTAATGTCTTGAGCAGCTTTCCTCTGCAACATTCTTCCACCATGATGTTCATTCAGTCTTACCTCGAGTTCCAAGGAATGCAGTAGGCCTTCTATGGACTAAGACCTCTGAAACCATGATGCCCCAAATAAACTTTTCCTCCACTAAAATTATTTTTGTCAGGTCTTTTAGTCACTGCAATGAAAAAGCTGACTAAAACAGTTGCAATGCTTTTACTTGGTGTTTTCTTGTTTTAACTATGTAGTTCTTAACAGAAGAGAAAATAAGCAAAAGTGAAACAAAGCTGACAATTCAGAAAATGCAATAGAATTTTATAATATAGTTTGTCATCTAGAATGCATATCCAGAGCATTTATAGTTATCAAAACAAAACATGAATAAACCACATGGGCAGGCTCAAGGACACATTCAGTGCTTAACTGTCTGGTCAATGGGAAGAAGTGACTACTCATCCTGAGCAAGGGACTAGGCATTGCATACCTGTTACTCACTTTAATCTAAGAGGAAGGTGCCAGCATCCTCTTAACAAAGAACAGAGAAAATAATTCACGAGGTCAAGACTGAGGGACACCAAGGCCACAAAACAGCAGGAGAGGTAGGCTGATCTATCTTTCCTTGACTCTAGTGACCCTGTGCCTTTTTTTTTTCTCAGACTTCCTACAACATATCTGAAAATGATGCCAAACTTTGCTTCAGATGGCAGATTATTCCTTCTAAAACTTGGAAACTTTCATATCAAAGAAGGACATGTGATATGTCTCCCACTGGAATGGTTTTTGAAAAACTGTAAAAGAGATAAATATTAGATCATGATTACCAGCGTTTTTAATATGATGGAAAATACCAAGTTTTTCATTCCCCTAAATATGAATATAATTACTTTAGATAAACTGAAAGTGGCATTTTTGTAAAAAGTTATCAATATTGGTAGCCTTATGCAAGTTAATAAAAACACTTTAGTGAATTATATTTCTCTTTATTCATCTGACAAATTTATTCTAAAATATTTTCAAAATAAATTATACAATGAATTAATATTTTCATCATGTCATGCAAAGTATAATACATAATTTTAAAATCTAAAATTCAAAGTGTTTCAAAATTTGAAACTTTTAAGATACTAATATGGTTTTATCTACTGAAAGTTACACAATAAAAAACTTTACTTTACATAAAAGATTATTTAAAATAATATAGAAAATTACCTTCAGGCAATGTAGAAAAGGCATATGTGAAATAAATGAATTTAATCTTCAAGCAGTTACAATCTCTAAGATACCTCATTGTTTATATGCAAATATTTCCAAATCAGAAAACATCCTCTGGTTCTAAGCATTTTAGAATAAGGATGCTAAACCTGTATTTTAAAGCGTGATTATATCTTTAGCACAAAGAACATAGTATAGTATTTTTTATAAAGTTTAATTGAAACTTTATTTTTTACTTCAATTATTTTTGATATATATGTCAGTAAGAAGAATGAAAAGAAATCAGTACATATGAAATTACATTTAAGAAATTTAGAAAAACAGGAATATTTAGAATGTCTAGGAAAGAATTTGTAAGTGATTATAGAGCATGTTTGTGATTACATGGTGATAAAAAATGTAACTTTATATACATTAGTATATATCTATTTTACATAAGTATCTTTAAGATCTTAAAATATATCTTATTATACATTAAAAAAGAAATTTTCAGTATGATTTCATAAATTTAAAGCAAGGAACCAATAGTAGAAGAGATTTGTGAAATTTATGATCCAAATGAATAAAAATAATTGTGCTTAAAAGTTCATAAAAAGATCATGAAATAAAAATATGCCTTTTTTAGTTTTTCTATAAAGGAAAGAGAATGGAACACACAGGTTCTTCAGAGTATAATTTTATTCTTAGAGGTGGCAAGAGTAGGAATAGTATCATCATTACTATTATCTTTTAAGTAGTAAGACAGGAAAAGTAATTATCTTCAAATATATCCATGTTTATTTTTACTTAAAAGTAGGTAGGAAATAGACCTAAATTTATCACATCTCTTATTTGTGAGAAAAATCTGAGATAAGAACATGTTCTGTGGCACTTTATCCCATCAACCAGTTGTTCCAGTTGTTTTATCTGTCAGCAAAATATGTTTAATTATCCTCAAACTTGATCTGCACTTCTACTTGACAGAACACTGTATTTTGTGCTTGATAAAAAATTAGCTATACAAACAATCTATTTGCATTAGCTCTCCTTCATAATCTGGTGTTCAATTTAACTCTCATGAAGACTCTTTTTTAAATACCATAGACTTTCTCAAAGGAATGACAACAGCAGAGGAAAATCCCTGTACTCAAAAAGTGACTCAAGTGCTAGAGTGCTGTAATTTCTCTACTAACTTTTAACCCTATCAGCACCTGAAAATCATTAGAGGAGGGCCTGAATTAACTTTCTTTACAGATTCACAACTTAGCTATTGAATTTAGCAAGATCAACTAATTCAGACACATTGTCAATATATCCAGACACTTCATTTTCATAAATGATATTTAGATTTGTAACTATAAATACTTGAAGAGGCTAGGTACAAAGAGCAAACCTTTTTATTTTAATATCTTATCTCTTTAATTTGAAGACATAATAGTTTCAGGATCAATTAGGATTATTTTACTTTGTTCATTATTTACACTGATAAGTGATTAAAATTAAATCTTGGAAATTAAAATCTATTCTTTAGATTTATATTCATGACAAGTAGAAACTAATTTGTTCAACTTAATAGTTTTTCAATCTTGATCTCTATAGATGATAGACCAAGTGGTTTTTTATGTAGCTTGGAAGCCTTCATTTAGGTAGCTCAGGGATTTTCATCAATAGAAAATTATGGAATTACATCTCACAAGGGCCATTTACAAAAATGTACAACAACAAATTAAATTGGAAACAGCAATTTATTGATACTATTAGTGGAATTTAAAATATGGGGAAAACCTAAGTACAATTCAAGATAGACTGTCATTGATCTGTTGTTTATCTGAAGGGTTTTATTATAAGAATAGCCAGAAGTTCCCTTTTAAAATGGAAATTGTTTTTGAGATTAGTATGAGTTATCCGTTAACCTTTAACTGACAGTCACATTACTATCTAATCAGTGGATGGACTTCTAATTGAGTGGTAATGATATAATTATAAACATAGGGATTTATTTAAATCATATTTGATATAATATTATAATAATATGATAGTATACAAAATCTCTCAAGATTAATTCAAGCTAGAACATGAAATAACTCTTAGAGAATATAAACAATTCACAAATTTGATTTCACAAAAACAGAGAATATTTTTGAAATTTGATATTGAAGGATGGAAACATGATCATGACTAAAATCAAGAATTCGTTTTAGTAAAAGGAATATTATATAGTTTGAACTTGAGGTATCTGCTACCAAGATCCTATTAATGCGGGGATATTCAGAGGTGAAATCTTTAGATTGTGGGAGGTGTAACCCAAACTCTCCATCCTAGTTTGAATGGACTGAGTTGGTAGTAACTCCAGCCAGATGGGGTGTGTGTGGCTGCAGAGGTGGGCCACAAGGGTGGAGGGAGCACATCCTGGAAAGGTGCAATTCATCTGTAGCCTCTTCTTTCCCGCAGCCCTGCATCCTTGCTGCCACTAGGGGAGTATATTTCCTCCCTGGGCGCATCCTCCATGCTGTGCTGCCTCAATTTGGACCCAGAATAATGGAGTCAATTGTCTTTGGACTGAGACCTCTGAAACCGTGAGCACCAGATAAACTTTTCCTCCTCTAAAACATTTTTGTTGGGTATTATGGTCACAGTGATGCAAAAGCTCACTAAAACAAAGAGCAAACAAAAATATTCCGCAAAAGAACATAACCAATATTTCCAATGGTGTGTGTTTCAAATCTTTATCACAGTGCATGATCTTGCATTTACTCAGAAATTCAAAGACAGTGTATTGAGCATGTCCTCTGAAATTGAAGCACTGGGCATACAGAAATTTACATGCATATTCAAAGAACTCACAGCTCCAAGGGTGATGAACACATGAGCAAGAGTATATTTTATGATAAGTAGTGTAGCTCCATTAAGCATGAGGTGCTACCAGAGATCACACATATTCACATGTGTGAATGTACAATATGAAAATACTGCAGTTAAAGCTGAATAAGATACACATTGAATATAGTATATTAACAAAGATCTACAGAAGTAAGAAAAAGCACTAAAGAAGTATACTACAACAAAAGTGACATATTAGAAGAAATTGATTTGTGTCAAAAATAAGAGTTTAGAATACTACAAACTGCTGGAATAAGGGGGATACATGTGTAATCCCAGATGCCCCAAAGACTGAGGCAGGAGAATTAAAAGTTCAAGCCCAGCCTCAGAAATGTAGTGAGATACTATCTCAAAATAAAAATAAAAAAGGGCTGGAGATGTAGCCCTTGATAAAATGCCTCTGGATTAGATATCTTGGGTTAAAAAAAATACTGAAAGCTATCTGTGTACAAACAAATGAGAAAGAGAAGTAAAAATAAATTATAATGCTGAATTATGCTAGAAGCATTTTTTGTTGTATTGTTGCTATTGGTGGCAAAACTACAGCACCAACATACAAAGGCTGAGGAACTGAAATAAAGAAAGGATGTATTAGCCAAGGTTCTCTCTCTCTCTCTCTCTCTCTCTATATATATATATATATATATATATATATTTATTTATTTATACACACACACACATACGTACACACATACACACATATAATTATAAAAGGGTATTTATTAGATTTGTTTACACAACAACAAGGTAGATGAACCCACAATAGCCATCTGAAGACCAAGAGCTGGAGTAAACAACAGCTGCTCTATCCTAGAACCTGGAGTCTCAGAAAAAGAGACCAATAATTCAGCCCAACCCATGACCAAAGCCATGGGAACTCTATAGAAAGTGACTAGTGAAAGTCTGTTTTGGAAAAGTGAAAGAACTGGAGTCCCATATCCTCAAGTGATTGTAGCATCCATGAAAATATTCACTTAATGAAGAATTGAGCTTGATCTTTTACAGTTTCCTAATTCGTTCACTTTTTTGTTCCAACCAGGTCCCCAACCTATTGGACTGTGCTGTTCACATTTAGAGTGTGCCTCCTCCTCACTGCAGTCCCAGATGCCAATAATTCTTACAAATACCCTCAGTTACATACCCAGAAGCCTTTTAATCTTAGGTGTTGCTGTGTTTTTCTGTTTTTTGGTTTTTCCACCAGGGATTGAACCCAGAGGTGGTTAACACTGAGCCACGTGGCTGGGACTTCAGGCATGTGCCACTGTGCCCAGCTAATTTTAGGCATCTCTTGCTTGACCCAATCAAGTTGACAGTTCAGAGTAATCATCACAGAAGGTGATTCCCAGATGAACCACAGTCCATTGCCATTAATGTATGAGAAAATTAACTTCAAAAATAAACTATGAAATGAGCGAATTTCTTGGAAAATAATAATGTAAGGAATTCTTCTGCCTGCAGATTGAGGTATGTGGTTTAATAGAAGGAAATGAGAGAAAAATATAATCATCAACTCCCATTTTATTTCTGGCTATTGTGTCAACAACATTACTCAAAACTCTTTAAAGGTAGGAACAGTGGTTATTGGTTGTACTAAAACATTAGGAATTATAGAGAAACCTAGGAGAGAGAGAGACATGGACTTAAAGAGTTTAGCTTGAACAAAATAGATTCTTACAGAATTATAATAATGAAGAGATAAGATGCCTGAACTGATGGCCATGAACTAGAAGGCTAAGAGAGAATGGGAAAGCTCAAGGAAGTCCAGTGATGGGAAAAAAATAATTTTGATTAAAACAACAAAAGTATACCCTGTAAAATATATTTTAAGCCTTCTCTCAAGAAGTAAAATTTTGTAATGGATATTTAAAACATTCTCTTAGGATTTTAAATATGAAAAGAAGCCAATTGTATTTTATCTTAAGATGATCATAAAAGGCATTTAATATCTTTTTTCTCCTTTCTTCCATTCAATTCTCTGCTCAGCAAAGTTTATTCAAGGTTTTCTTTGTGCTGCAAGACTAAGGAGTTAAAGTGTTCTCAGAAAACCCAATTGTGATTTATGTGAAGTATCATATTTTGGTTCAATCAATCAACTCTGAGGATGAATAATTTTCTAGTCTTGGAAATGGGAGGAGAAACACTTATAAAAAAGAACTTTGACAATGCATGTGTTTAAAAGAGGGCTACTAATATATTGAGAAAATGAAAAGCTCTCTTCAAATAAGAAATAAGTGAAGTTTGAGATTTAGGCTGAAGAACAGAAAGAAGTCATCTAAGGGAGTAGGACAACTATTGAAATGTAGAGTGCTGCCAAGTGGAAAAGGAAGTAAAATCGGGATTAAAAACCTGCAGGCAAACTGTCACGTGGTTCAACCAGAAGTGAAGAAAGTACACAATCATTTATGAAACAACTAATGCAGAAACTAGAGTGTACTTATTCACAAATTTTGGTTATAGTTGTACAGAGCAACAAGACCACTTATGTCATTTTAAAATCTAGAATTGTAATATTCTGCTAAAGTTTTATAGTACTTATTGGTCTCAAGTTTTAAAAGGTAGGTAGAACAGTGACAATCAGTAAAATGATTTAAAATATTTTATAGAAAATTCATTCACAATTGTATAATTTAAAAAATACAATCAATTCAGTAAGTAATTGTCAATGTATTGCAAAATGAATTATTCTGAAAACAAAGATTCTTTTTAAACTTCTTATCTGAAAATATGTTTATACATCATAAAAGGTATTCTGCTAGAATAAATAGACTAATAGAGTCCAGTGAATTTTTAAATCTTGCATAGCTTTCATAGAGAGGTTGTACAAATTTCATCATAGGAACATCATTTTTTCATTTTTTTATTAGATGAATTTGGACTTACAATTGAGGGGGAATCATTATCGAACAATCAAGAACAAATGTATATTTACATAGTTAGCCAAGGCCGATGCCATGTCATGGATGCCCCCTTTGGATTCCCCGTGATTTTATGATTCCTCCAGAAGAACCACACAGGGACATCTTTATGATAGCTCTATACCTCTTGAATTAGTCATGCTTCAGGATATCTTCATGGGGTCCCTTTCTGTTTTCACAGTTTTTCAAAATTATTAGTGCTATATTAGTGTCAGTCTTCTACTGCTATCAGAAGTTTCTCCACTGACAAGTAATATTTAGCACATTTTTATGAGGTTTATTAGTATCTTATGGATTTCTTTCTGTTAAATAAGAAGTCACTAATTTTTATCTTTTTGACATAGTTACAAATTTTGATTATTTCAATAAATTAAAAATATATATGCTCTTTTTTAGATTTTTCTAATGCTTGGCTTATGCTATTTTTAAGTCCTGTTATTAAATATTATCAATAACATTCTCAAGAATATAAAAATAATTTTTTAGAGCATTATCATACAAAATAACATATAATGAAAACATTCCTCTCTCACTAACAGTATCTGTGCTAAATTAAACCAAAATCATTTAAGATTGTGGTACTTTTTGAAAATTAGAAACAAGAGATTGGCAAGATGGTAGATCCGAGGAACCCACATTATCATGGCATCACCTCCAGAGATAATTGATACAACAGTACTGTAGTGGCAAACTAAAGTGATACTGTGCAAAAAGCAACTAGGTGAAAACTGAGAGGTAACAGACAGAAATGCGTGGTGGGAGCACGAGGCAAGGGGATAATTCTATAGACTGGGCCTACTGGACTGGCAGCCACTTGCTTTCTTTCAGAAGGCCGTTTACCTGTGCACCATTCTGGCTGAAGTTAATAGGATATGATACATGCCCAGAAAATAACCTGGTACCTACAAGAGTGCAGGCTCAAAGACTCCTTGCTGCCTCTAAGAAGAAAACAAGTTACCCTGATGGGGGCGACATTTATGACCTCTGTACAGCCCAGAAACTCCAGGACTCAAAAAGATAGGATTTTACAGGTTTTGACTCATATCTAGTCTCTTGAGCCTATCTTATGACATTAAAAGGGAGTGAGACTTCCTGAGGCCTACATTTGTCTCTTCTGGATTTCAAAGGGTATAGGCTTTCCAAATTTAGATATTTTGATCCCTTTAAAAAATCCCAGGCTCTGTTAAAACAAATACGCAAAAAACCAGCAACTACAAAACAACAAAAAAAAGTTCTGTCTTCTCTGGAGATAGTGGGCTACCGCATGGCTTTTGTACTGTACATATCTCTGTCTTTTTATTTTCCCAAATAAACCTGTGTGTTACTCTGTGGGATCCACTTGAAATCCTACTTTGTGAGTTTGCAAAGAAACTCCAGTCTTTAGAATCCTGCTTTGACTTTGGTTCCACAGTCAGTCAGCTCCTGCTGCTGCTTTTGACTCCAGAGGAAAAGTCTAGAGCTGCAGGTGCTTTTTGTAGCCACAACACCACCGGCAGGGGGCCCTACACTGAGACAAAACCCCAGTCTATAGATTTTTAGTATAGAAGAGAATTAATAAGAGAAACTGATGGTGGCAGCATCCAGAGCACAGCTGTTCAGAGGAAGAGCTGGAGCTCCCTTCCAAAGATGAAAGAGATTCTTCAACCTACTCTTAGAAAAACAAATGCTGCTGATGCACACTCTGAGCTGAAAATAAACTTAGAACCCTTAAGCCTTACTGGTGTGGGAGAAAGCGCCAGCACTTGTCAATGCAGACAGTTAAAGGGGAAAGAGGCAATAGCTGAAAGAGACTCCTCGTGTAGACTTCTGGAGTAGATAACTAGAAATCTCTGCAGTTTATCTCTGTTTTTCATATTTTTCGTTCTCTCTCTCTCTCTCTCTCTTCTTTTTATTCTTTATTTTTTAAATTTGTTCTTGGTTACACTTGCTTTTTAATATCCATCATTGGACAGCAGCTTAGGTGACACTTTTCACTGGATTCGAGAATGTCCATGTCTTGAGTCATTCTGGATTTAGAAGACTCCAAAACCGACTGGGGAGAAGTCCAAAGTGGCGAGAGCAGTTTCCACTCTTTTCATCTGTTAGTGCAGAAAATCAAAGGGTACTTTATAGGTGATCAGAGCTCTGGGACAAAAAGTATGACTAATGGGGATGGAGACGTGGGGGGCTTGGGGTGACAAAGGTCAGATGGAAAGCAGTGATCCCTGTGCCACCTCTCTCGAACCCAGAGGGACTGGAGGACGTGCTCCTCACACAACACCCCTGAATGTCAACCGAGGCTCTTGGAACAAGGGGTGTAATGCAACTCAGATAAGTGTACAGACTGAGCAGGTGAAAAGGGTTGCTGAGAACCCTTGACAGACTTTTAATCCCACCCCAAGACACAATAGAAAACTTTTGAGAGGGTAATCTGCTTTGAAGCAGAAAGTACTTCTCCACCATGGATAGCCAGGCAATGAGGGGGTGGATTTTAGAATAGAGACTCCTCTAACAAGTTTGGTTGGTTTGGGTTAGAGATGAGAACAAACAACAGTGTGATATCTGCATTACACAAGTTTGCTTATTGCTAGGAGACTCTAAAGTTTGTGCCACAGAAAGAAAGATTTCTATTTCAATAATCTCAGCAAGAAGAAAATTGTGTTATTTGGCTAATTAAAATTTTCCCTAGCACCTACCGACAAAGCTAGTTCTACCTAGTTTTGTCAGTTAATTGGATCTTCCTTTCACCATTTGTTTTCTTCTTCATCTCCATTCCCTTCTCTTCTTCTTCATCCTTTTTTATGCTCCTCATTTTAACTTCTGCCTCTCTTCCATTCCCCAGTCTTTTTCTTCCCTTTTTACTTTTTTGCTCTATTTTATTTATTTTTAGCCATTCCTCCAATACAATTTAGTAGACTACACATCAGTAATGCTAAAGTTTCTCAGTCTATTCAAAATTATTTCTCACCCAGATTTGTCTTTGGTTGATAATGTCTTAGAGTCATTAGTAATAACTTTTATAGCATGTGATGAACATACGATGAACATATGATTTGCTCCTAAAATGCCACTGGTACTAGTGGTTACTTTATACTTTCAAAGTGGCTTTTTTGGTTGAAATAAATTAGATGTGTTGACTCTAAGCTCCAGAAGCATGGGGCTTATTATCAAGATATAAAAACTCACTGAAGACCCCCACATAAAAGTGAAAAACTAAGCCATATCAACACATATAAAAATATAGAAAACATAAGGAAACATGTCAAAGAAGTTCTCAATCTATCCCCTACAATAACTGAATCCACAGTAATTGATGTGGGTGAAAACTTCAGACAAAAAATTTTGAAATTTCAAGATTAAAATGATCAATGAAATAAAATAAGATCTAAGGAGAAAATTAAGAGAGAAAATACAGGAACTGAACGAGAATATCAGCAAAGGCAGGGATTTTGAAAAAAAAGTGCCAGATATAATAAAATAAAAGACTTGACATATCAAATAAAATATTCCTTGAGAGTCTGAACAATAAATCAGATCATACAGGTGACAGAATGTCAGACTTCAAAGACAATATATATGAACTTGAATATACAATGAGCAATAAAATAAGAAAAGAATAATCCATGATCAGAATATGCAAGAACTCTGATATTAAGAGAGCAAATTTAGAAGTTGGAGCGGTGGCTCAGCAGTTGGAGCACTTGCCTGACATGCATGAGGACCCAGGTTCAAATCCCAGCACCACATACACAACTAAGTTTTGGAGAAACAAAGGTAAGAAGAAAAAATAAATAAAATGGATTATCTCTTGTATCCCTTCTCTTTCTCTCTATCTTTCTCTCTCATTCATTCTCTCTCTCTCAAAAAATAGCTTTGAAAAAAACAGACCAAATTTAACAATTACTGGAGTTGAAGAGGGTTAAAAGACAGACTAATTGCATAGATGACTATTTCAGGAAAATAGTCAAGTGAAAAACATCAGATTACATATAGAGGTAAGACAAATAAAATAACATGATTTCTTATCATCAACCCACTAACCTGGGAGAAATTGAATCTTGTTTCAAACTCTGAAGAAACTTTTGATAGGAGAAATTTAACTCAAAATCAGAAAGGCTGTACATAAGGGAAATGTAAAATGTAAATCATACTTAATGGGGAAAAATTGAAAGCATCACCTCTAATATCAGGAGCAAGATGAATATGCCCTTTGTCATCCATTTTATTTCATATTATACTTGAAATTTTAGCCAAAGCAATTAGGCAAGAGAAGGAAATAAAAGAGATAAAAACAGGAAAGGAAGAAATTAGAATATCACTATTTGCAGATGATATGATCCTATATTTAGAAGACCCCCAAAACCACTGCCATCACCACCACTACCAACAACAAAAATTATAACAGCAAAAGACTTCCAGAGCTAATAAATTCAGCAACCTAGCAGGATGAAAAAGTCAAAGTACAAGCATCAAAAACTTTTTTATAAACCATAATGAATTCAATGAAAAAAATCAGGGAAATAATTCCATTCACAATAACCCCATCCCAAAGGGGAAAAAAATACCTAACACTAAATCTAACCAGAGAGGTGAAAGATCAAAACAATGTAACTACAGAATATTAAAGAAAGATATTGAGGAAGATATTGGAAGATGGAAAACTTTCTGTGTTCTTGGAATGGCAGAATTAATATTGTTAATAATGATTGTATTACCAAAATTAACCAAAGCTCCTGATTCCCACCAAAATAGCAATTCTATTCTTTCCATACTAGAAACAATTCTAAAATTCATAGGGAAGAATAAAAGACCCAGAAAAGTCAAAGAAATTCTAAACAATAAGTGTAATTCTGGATGTATAATTAGCCAGGTCTCAAATTATAATACAAAGCTATAGTAAGAAAAACTGTATAGTTCTAGCACAAAAATGGCCACAAAGACTAATGAATTAAAATAGAGGACAAATAGAAAAATTTACAAAGGTATTGTTGATCCCTGAAAAGATTGCCAAAAACATATACTGGAGAAAAGAAAGTTTTTGTAAAAAATGTGGCTTTGAAAACTGGATATCCATCTATAAAAGAATGAAGCAGATCCCTATCTATCACCTTTCATAAGTCAACTCAAAGTGAATAAAAAAATGGAATTATACCAGAAATCTTACAATTGCTAGAAGAAATGTAGAGTCAACACTACAACAGAGAGGCAAGGACAATGACTTCCTCAATAAAATTCCAAAAGCTTAGGAAATAAAATAAATAATAAATGGGATGGCATAAAATTAAAAAGCTTCTGCAAAGTAAAGGAAACAATAAAGAATGTGAATAGAAATCCTATACACTGGGGAAAATATCTTTTCCAGATAATTTTCAGACACAGGATTAATATCTAGACTATAAAGAACTCAAAAAATTTGACAACAAAAAAAATTCATGAATGGAAATGGACCTAATGGACATTTCTCAAAAGAAGAAATACAAATTGTTAAATAACATATGAAAAATGTTCAACATCATAGCCTTCAAGGAAATGCAAATCAAAATTACACTGATTTCTTCTCTCCGTAGTTAGAATAGCAATCATTAAGAACAAAAATTATAATAAAAGCTCACAAGGATCTGAAGGAAAGAGACCACTTATTCATTATTGGTGGAATTGTAAGTTAGTACCACCACTATGGAAATCAGCATGGAGGTCTCTTGAAATACTCAAAGTAACCACCATCTACCCCAGCTATATCACTCCACTGTATTTAAAAGAATTAAAGTCAACTAAGTACACTATAGTAATACTTCCTGACCCATGTTTAGAGTGGTACAATTCACAATAGTTATATTGTGGAACCAGGCTAGATGTCTGCTAGCAGATGATAAATAAGGAAAATATTGTATATATACATAATGCTATTTTACTTAGTCATTAAAAGAATGAAATTGGGTCATTTGCAATAAAATGGGCTGAACTGGAGAATATCATGCTAAATAAAATAAACAGGAGGCAGAAAATTAGGGGTCACACAAATTTTCTTTCATCTATGAAGCTAGAGAGAAAAAGGGGAAGAAATGAGATCTCATGAAAACAAAATGGAGACCTTTAGAGTATGAGAATTATGGGCCAGAGGAGGGGAGGAAAGTGTGGATACGGGAAATGAAATAAGCCCAATGTTTTCTGTCTTACTCATTTCCCCAGATGTAAGAAAAATTGAGACATCAGGAAACTTAGTCACACTGTTAGTTCAATCAAAATTTAGTGATATCTGTAGGAAAGATATCAACATCACAAATACAAATAAATGTCTGCCATATAATTGAATAACTCAAAATTTCAAAAAATGTAAGATAAATAAAGTTAGTATTTTAGAAGACAGGCCAAAAAATGCATATTTACAATGAGAGTTGCTTCAAATTCAATACTTGAAGCCACTATAACACCTGCTCTTCTCTGCTTCATAATAGTTTGTTCAAGATTTAGTGGCAATCAGTGAATTAAAAAAATTTTAATTGATGTCCTAGCATGAATCAGAAATACTTTCAGGAAACTCTTTAGAAACTCTCCATTGTGTGTAGGTTATATAGTTCAGTGGTAGAACATATGTCTGGCATGTATGAGACTTTCCCAGAAACACACACACACGCACACACACACACACACACAAAAGAAAAGAAAAAGAAAAAAACAAACAAACACCTGTTCCATGTTTCAGATGTATTTCAGCTCATAAGTGAAAAGTTTAAAATGCATAATGGCATAGGTCCTTGTCCTCAACAAGTTCATTCTGAATGAAGTGACAAAAGAAAGAACATACATAAATAATTATAATATAGTTGTACATGTGCAAGTATTAATATTTATTACAGTCTAATGAAGTGTAGAGGGACAAATAATTCACTCTCACTATCATGGGGGAAGGTCAAATAATTTTAAGGGAATGTAGGACTAAGGAATGTAAGAATTTTTCAAAAGGGTCAAACATGATTGGGAGAAAATGTTTTTTCTTTTCTAACATATGTATGTAGACATGATTTATAAACTTTATAAAAGAAACTTCAAGATAGTGAATCCTCAAAATAGATTTTTTGCTTTGTGTTCTCTGATTCATTACATTGCATCCCTATGATTCAGTTTGTCGTAATTATAATTTGAAGAAATTTTTGAAGACCCATAAAGTATCATAGTAGTGCTGGAATTGATGACCCCTTGGCTAATATCACAAAATAAGGCTAGTAGATGTTTCTGGGGCTGTGAACTGAAGTAATAGGTTAATTCAGTTTTCATTTTGGAAGATATAATGATAGGAAAAATCCATTGGGTATATGGACTATTTATCTGTTTTTCCACCATTTAATGTTTTGATATTTATTCACCCTACAGCCCAATTTGGCATCCTTGGAGTAAAAATCTACTATTTATCCACTTGACTAAATAATATGTGTAATATATGAGAAAAACCAGGACAGAATCCTTCATAGTATCCTGTGATTCTATTCAAACTTCGGGATTAAAGAACAAGTACTAAAACTTGCATACTAATACCAAAAAAAAAAAAGAACTTTGTCAATTTTAAACAACATTCTAAAATATCTCCTAAAACATATAAGCATTTTTTAAAAGAAAGAAACAAGGAGGAAGGAAAAGAAAAGGGAAAAAAAATAAAGAAATGAAATAAAACCAAGGGATGTTACAAGGTAAAATCAAAATGGATTAAATTTTGAAAAAAAAACAATGAATGTCATATAACTACTTAATATTTTGTTCAATGTACAAAGTGATAGAAAGCCCAAATAACGCCCAGAAATGAAAGGACTTTTATTCAGCAGAAATGGATGTTTTTCAAATAATGTTTTGCATAAGAAAGAGATGTCTACAGTGAGCAAAATCTGATGTTACATTGGTTGTGTTTATTTTTTTCACCTCATTCCAAAGTTTTGACAAAAATGAACGTTACTATCGACAAGGACAGGCTAAATACACATCAAAAACTTTCTTTGAAAATAAGAAATAAAGATTTCTGAAAGAAGTACTGCTTTCAGATTCAATATATTCTTATTTATTATTGATTCAATCAAGCTTTAGTTTGACAATGTTTCCAGTTTTAATGCTTATGACAATAAAGGGAGTACAAGTGTTTTCCGTTGTGCAGAAGAAATCTCGTTGCCATCTAAATTACATGTTCCATATTTTCTTTGAATTTTCTGAGTATAAATAGGAGCTATTCATTTTTAAGCCTCTGTTTATATCTTAAAATCGAGAATCTCATCTACAACAAAACAGTACGACAAGAGCACATGGATCAATTTTCCATTTTTATTTATTTATGATTTACTTCCTTCAAACATTAAGCTGTTTGAAATTTGGTGTTTGTTAAGTTTATTAGTCGAAAATAGCAATAAATCTATATCTTTGCAAGTTTCCCTTAAATACTAACTTTCATCTATGTCATCTTTGTTTGACTTTCCTTGCCAATTTGGGCATGTTTAACAATTCTTACAGAGGCTCCAGAAAAGGCTAGTAAAGCTGTTTTTCTCTGCCTCTGTTTGTTCTCTTAACCTCATCTCCATGGTCCTGAGCTTGAGAAACACAATATTCTATTTTACAGGTAAGAAAAAATGAGGGAGAGATAATTTAAAATAAAAAGTAATGTTTGGTTTCTTATTTTGTACTGCACCCAAAATGAATGGAAGATTATTTTGTTTTTAATGAAGCTGTGAGTAGCTTCATAAATTATCTGTAAATGTAGTAAAACCAACAGTGAATTAATCCTAGTATCTCTTTTATTGGCTTTCCTAATATCCTTTGAATTTTAGTTGTGGGTATTGTCATCACATTTTGAAAATACAAGTTCAAATGACCGCATAGCAATTTTAAAATATATCTTAAGAAGGTTGCATCACATCAGAATATTAATTTCAGAATCATTCAGGCTAGGAAACAATCTTAGATTGCCCAGTTGCAGACATATCATTTTAAATTTAAGTTTTTAAGTCTTAGATCTGCATCAATAAACAGGGATGACATTCATTTTACAAACTTTTCTTTTAAAAAGGTCAGATAGCAAATACAAAACCTGGCCTAATAAATATTGAAATGCTCTTCATATTCTCTCCTGGAAGGCAAAATCAAAATTGTTATATTTGTTATGCATCATTTTGAACTAAGAAATAGAAATAAAAATGTACAGTTTTCAATGTCAACAAATTAACTACATATCATCTTTTGCAGAAAATAAAAACTAGCACATTGATGTCACTCTAAAAGAAGACAATCCAAAAATTAGCCTTATTGACTATGTTTTTATACTTAGTCTCCTTCTGGAGATCATTTTTACCTGTCTTGATTTAAAATTCAACAACTTTTCATATAGCTCTCCAAAAATAACTTTTTTTGAAATCAGTTGTATGAAAATGAACTACTAGGAAACTAAATATGATTGAAAAGAGACAAAACTCGTGCTTAGAAGAAAAAAATAAAATCAAATGCCATTCTCTTCTGTTTGCTTTCCTAAAATTATATAATTATATACATACATACGTAAACAAAATCATTTGATTTAGTTTCAGAGGGAATATATGCTTTTATTCAGCATCAATTTCTTGAAGATTATATTATTTTCAGAAAATGGGAACAAAACAATATTTGTTTTAAAATTTTTTAAAAAACAGAGAGGGAAAGTGAGAAAGTGTGAAAGAGAGAATCAATTTTATTTAGTTTTTCATATGGTTTTTGTTGCTCCAAAACTTCATTATGTACGTGGCTCTTGGGTTCAAACCCATGTCCTTGTACATGCCAGGCAAGCGCTGTAACCACTTAGCTACCATTCCAGTCCCCAAACAATATTTATTTTAAAAACGGAAAGTACAGACTTTTAAATATAACAGTCAAATGCCTAACTGGGTTTATTTAAATGGAATTTAAAGTAAATTAAATGTACAGTAGTGTACATTCTATCCCATTTTTTTCTTTTACATTGTCTATAACTTTTGGATGATAGCAATTTCAATTTTATTTGGCCTTGTAAATATGATAATTGATGCTTCAATTTACAAGTTCTAAAGTCCTTCTTAAAATATATTTTGTAAACATTCTAAATATATATTTTGTATGTATATGTATATATTTGTATGATGGTAGATGGAAAGAGATCAACAGTATGACATTGAGATCAGTAATCATATGAAGGTAAACACTGTTCTAAGTTTGTTTCAGACCAAAAAATAATTTTTTTCCCATGAAGGGTGTTTGTGTGTGTGTGGGTGTGTGTGTGGGTGTGTGTAACTGAAACAAAAAGTTAAGTGGGATAAGATAGGAATTTGAGAATCCAAGTGTGAGGGTTGACAGGTAGGTAGATTTGAACCCAAAGGCACTGAACCACCCTTTGCAGTGTTAGAGACTTACCCATGTGGCAGCTGTGATCTTACAAATGAGTTTTACTTCTCTGTTAAGAGAAAGATAGAAGAAACAATCTTCCCATTTCTTAGAAGATGTTAGACATATACAGTACCTGCAGATTATGTCTTCGGCATGACCTGGGGCTCATTATAATATCATTCACGCTGATTCTAACCCCTGCTTGGCAGTGTTTCATTGAACTTAATGGAAAATTTCAAGATGGTGCATCTGTACCAGTGCATCTCAAGATTTACACTGTGGTGCCAGTGACAAAAACACTGTATCACATGCCCTTAGTAGTTATAACTTTGTATATATATATATATATCTACCCAGTTACTATCAGAATGTGTGGCTCTGGGCAAATATGCCATGCTTAGACTCTTACAACTCTTGAGATGCAATGGATATTTATTAGTGCTTATCAGAGTTTGTTCATGTTGCGGTGGCTTTGCAGCCATTATCTATCTTACTAATCTAGTCCACCACTGCAATTTTGTCTCAAGATTTATTTTAAACTAACTGTCCATTTTCTATATCATAGAGGAAGGTGGGTTGGGTGAGGGTGGAGAGAAGGGAAACAGAAAGTACTGGGCAATTAAATGGACCAGACTGTATTAGTGAATACGTCACAATGATTCTCACAATTATGTGTAATGATAATGCTCTAACTAAACATGATAAATATAAATTTAAGCTAATTAAAATTTTAGAAAACAAGCAAATCAACTGCCTATTTACTAGAAATCATGGTAGATGTGTGCATTCATATTATGTTTCTTCAAGTATATGCATAACACTGTGAAGTCATTGTTAACTACTAGTTTTTGCAAATAAAGTAAGGCTAAGAAAAAATTACTGATCTTTCTTCTCTCTCACTCTCTCTCTCTCTCCCCCCTCTCTCTTTCTCTATCACACACACACACACGCATAGGTAAGAAAGCAAGAAAAATTCATCTGATGTTTGAGTTACTGTCTCGAATTGAATGTTGACTCTTTCCTAGTTTTATAGTATATGCTTTTTTCATTTACTTATAACAAGAAAGCTAACTATAATTCTTACTCATAAGCTTAAAGCTTTCATCATTAAAAAATACTTTTTAAGTTTTCAAGAACAGAGATTCAACCTTAATATCATCTTATACTAGGGCTCTAACACTCCTTTATTAGTGTGAAAGAGGCCAGGGTTATACTTCAAGTGGGATCAGACCTATGTGACTAGGGACCACTGATATGAAAATAGTGCTTTTCTCCAATGCTAAAATGTATGAATTAATATTTCTAATATTAAAGGGATTTAGGATTTGACTTATTGTATTAAAACATGAAAAGCTCAATAATAATACCTATATTTTATGGATATATAGATTTGAAATCACTCTATCTTTTCCTATAATTTATAAGAATATAAGTTTTTTAAAATTTTCATTTGTGCAGAGCATTGTTTTAAACTAAAAATAAAGGTATATATATAATATGTGTGCATATGTAATATATGTGCATATATATTCAAGATACATTACATTAATTCCATCTTTAATTTTTTGGTAATTTCTTATTTCAGCTTATTTTAAAATTCAAATTTTATTGTATTCTTATCAAAACATTTTTAAAAATTTACCATAGTTGCTACTTTGCATGTTTTTAGTAGCTATATATTCTTTATACTATGATCATGCATATAAATTAATTAAGAGTATATCAAAGTAGGAAAACAGAAAGATGCCTTATTTGAGTGTAATGGATACATTAGAATTTAAGAATCATCTGGGTTATTATATCTGAACACTGAATAGTTAAGTATAAATATCTATGTACTTTTCTATGTATCTATTCACATATTTATATATACACACGTATAAATATGTATGTATTATGTCATACATATATATACACACATATACAGAAAGAGAGAACATATATTAATTTACCCAAATGCTCATTTCCATATCTATAGTAGTAAATTATACAGTGCTACAAAGGAAATCGTGTTATCCTTGTCCTAGGGGACATCATAATGAAGATAGGAAGATAACAAAATTATCACTATCAAAATTTTTTGAAACATATTTGGATTAGTCAGAATTCTCCAGGAAAATAAAATAAAATAGATGTGCGTTATAAAGAATTGCCTATCATCATTATGAGTGTCAGCAAGTCCCACAATCTTCAGTGTGATTTGGCAAGGTGGAAACCCAGAAAAGCTGTTGATTCAGTTCCAGTTCAAGAATGAAATCTTGTGACCCAGGAGAGCTGGGCTTATAATTCCATAACTAAAGGACAATTGACTTGAGATCCAAGAAGAACTAGTGTTTCAGTCAAGTCTGAAGGTTAGGAAAAGCTGATGCCATAACTGAAAGGCTGTTTGGCAGGAAGAATTCTCCTCTCTTATTCTGGGAAAGAGCAAATATTTTGTTCTATTCAGGCCTTCAGCCTTCATCTAAAACCTACTTTTTTTTTTTTTTTTTTTTGTCCATAAACTGCACTATCAAGAGCTTACCTATTAACAAAACTTGTTTTCTAACATGGAGTAGTAGATTACCATACTGGTCACAAAATCCTTTAGTCTTCCTTATGTCTGTGCCTTTTAATTTGGCTTTAAATGTTTTTCCATAAAGTGGTTGATTTTGTTTGTTTGTTTGTTTTCCTTTCTATCTGGACTGGCTGTGTAACCTGGTAAGCTAGCAGAATATGGGATAAGTGACAATATACCAATCCTGGGCCTAGGGCTAATGAGTATAGAGTCACTTCCTTATTATATTATTATTATTTAATCTTGCAAAGTTGCCAAGTAAACAAGATTCAGCCGCCCTTCTATAGAGAGAGAGTCTATAGAGAATAGAGACATGTTGCCTAGATAGAGCCAGCCAAGCTGTCGAATTATAAAATCATGAATTAAGTAAATGGTTGCTTTCTTTAGGCACTAAATTTTGGAGTGCTTTGTTATGTAGCAGAAGCTAACCGATACACATAGTTGCATTACTTCATTATATAGGAAATCTAAATGAAATCCTACCCTATAAGAAATGAGATTGATCAACACATTACTTAATTTTAGACAAGTCAGAAGAGTCAGTCTTGCTTCTTTAAAGTCTAATTTAACATGAACATACATTGGGAAGTTATCTCCAGTAAGTTCTAGATTCATTACCCTGCCATATAAACAGTGGGAGGATTGTGCAATTTGCTTTTGGAATAATTACTGTAAAACCTATTCCTGTTTTAAAGTATTTTAACACTAGAATGTTAGACAATAGTCTAAGTTTTCTAAGGAAAAAAATCCCTCTGCATAAAACAAATATTTTTTAGGTAGACCTATTGTAACTCCAGATTGAGATGCTCTGTAGCGTTTCACATATTGCCTTTCTGTGTTCAGTGTATGTGTGCATCAAACAATGAATAGTAATACAAAGTAAATTGCCTTTCTTATTGTCTAATTTTAATTAAAACCAAATGTCCTTTCCACAATGCAGCTAATGTACTCATTTGGTCTTGTGCAGATGTGACCAAAAGGAACATGTGATATTAAGGGGGAAAAGTACACATTATGTCAATAATTGTCCACGAAGTGAAATGCTATTGCTTTTCCCTTTTAATTACTTGAATATTTGCCAAGTAATCCACTCTATGCCATTTAAATAATGTAAATTGTTCCTTCTCAATAATATATATTTAGAATTACTTTTTACTGAGTTTAACCTTTTCTCCATAGTTTTAAACAGTTCAAAGCAACAATATGCTTTTAATGTTTTCTACTGGCATAAAATTTGAACATAATAAGATGAGTGTTACTTTACAGACTATAGAACTTTGGAAGTAATTACAATTAGGTTTTAATGTGAACATTTTCTATTTAAACTTGTGCAAATCTCTTACTTTATTTAATAAGTTGGGATGAGAATATCTGTGAGGATGGTGGAGGGGAAGGGACTGATTAGGATACAATATCTCTAAAGTGATCAGGTCACAAAGGATCTTTCTTGTAATGAACACTCATTATGAAACAGAAAAAGAATCTGCAACAATAAATTCAGATATGTACATATTTAAATTGTTTCTCAATCTCTCACTCTCCTTCTTTTGCCTTTCTTCTAAATAAATGAGAATATATAAGAAATATTTGAAAAACTCATTAAAATGCTCACACATCAGAGAGAAGCCTAATAAAATAGAAATGTTTCAGGAAGGACAGGGACTGACTCCCAGAAAATTTTTCCCTCTGCCCAGGAGGAAGCAGATTTTCCCCAAAGTGATGTTGCAAGGGTAACTGATAAGATAAAGTGAAGTAGAGAGCAATTTTCAGTCCAATTTTGGTGTTCATTTCTGAAGCTCTGCTTTATTGTCCATTCTTCAATATTCTGAGGGTCCCGTGTCAGCTCTGAGAATGACTTTTGATTCTGTCAGGAGCAACTCTGATGCCTTCAGGGAGAAAGGCTGCCCTCTTGAACCAGTTTTTCATCACTGTGGGAATAATTCTGGATTCCCAGTTAGAATCTGGATTTCATCCTTCAGCATTCCCATCGGATTGCATCCTTAATTCCCTTAATGAAACCATATTTAATGAATTGTTTCCCCCTAAATATCCAGAGTGTTTTTTCTATTTTTTGCCTTAACCCTGACTGATATAACTTCTATGTAGTTTTGATAAGTGAAAGAACTCAACGACATAGTGGGATAGTCGAAGAGAAATGAGGATAAAGAGATTGTTTTAATTTGGATTACAGGGAATGTTCAATGATTTAGTAAGAAACTGAAATCCATTTAATATTCATGAGCAGTCACATGAGACTTCTGAACAGAGGAGTAGCATGCTCAGTGTGTGTTTTACAAAGATGATTCTAGAACTTTTTCATGGATCAGATATAAAGATGCCAAACTGAAAGCAAGTGGTCAGATCTGATGAGGCTTGGAATTGGCAACATCTATATATGGGACAAGAGCCCAAATTTTGAGATAAAACCTTTTTCATAAGCAATAGGTATAAAATTGCTTTTAATACTATCAGGGAAAAGCAGCCAAAATATTTATATTACAGTCCATAGTTATAATTAATAGTTTACGAGAATATTTATACCCAGTCTTTTTTAAATTTTTGAACAACCATACAAGTGTTTAACAAAATAATATAAAATGTGTATAGATTCTGGATATTACAATTACCCCCAGGAGTGCCCCCCCAATTACCCACCCTTATCCCTCCCTTCCCCTTCCCACAATATCTCTGTAAAAGGATTATGTTGTATAGCATTACTTCTTTTCTTGATTTAACACATGATAATAGACCAACTTTCTCACTGTCCAGGGTCTAGTCCCAACCTTCACAGATACCCAGTCTTTTAAGAAAAGGCTTCATGTTCTAATAAGCGCTGATAATATGACCGTAGCAATTTGTAGGTGAACAAAACATATACACATCAAGCACCCTTTCTCTGACATAGAGTTCCTGACAAATAAACTAGTTTTTAAAGCTTCAATATGCTAGTTGTTGAAAAAAAATGAAGCATTGGCAGCATCAAAGGTAACTCCAATATTTTCCAGAAAGGAACGCAAGTAGCTAGTTCTGTGTAAGGACACAGTATGCATCAATTCTCTTACTTTCAATCACACAACAACACTGAAAGCACCCTGATATTTCAAGCCAAACTAGGCATATTCTTAGTAGAATGCATCCATAAGTGGAGATATTTTGTCAATGGACTACCTGAACAATTATATGACCATTGAGTTAAGTGACTTAAGTTCATGTGGGAAACTAATATCTCATGTTTTTATATTACAATAAAAATAAATTTAAAATAAAATTTAAATGAAAATAATATTTCCTGATTAATCAAGGGAAGAGATCAAGTGCAATTAGGGGACTGGGGTAAAAAAAGAAAACTGTTTGAGCAACATAGTACTTAACATGAGCCTTGAAACAAAGGTGGAAATATGAAAAAAAGGGAAAAAGATAATTAAGAAAATAGAGGGAGAAGTATCTGCGGATGTTTAAGTGAGGCTGAACCCATATTAGGGATAACAGGGTATGAATGCTACGAAATCTGTATTTAATTGGCAGACTACAGGAAAACTTTGAAAGATATTATATAAAGAATTGGTCAGATAAATAATGTGCCAAAAATAAATTCAGTGTCTACACAACACTCCCAGTTAGAGTTCCCTAGACAGATGAATTTAACTTTACCTGAGAAAGTTGGTCTTTACAAACGCTTCCAAGATTTACTTGTGCCAACCCGTACAACCTTGGATATATCCCAGTTAGAAGGCACAGTTTTACGGATTTTTAAAAGAAGATATACAAGCAGAAATCATGATTTCCTTCTCAGCTTTCATAGTTGGAGATTGGGCCTTCGTTGGTTTCATATTTAAGGTATGGGACTCACCAGTTGTAGCTCTCTTTGTCCTACTTTTATATCTTCCACTGACACACTTCACTTATCTATAGACTCAATCTGCCTGAGAGATATGAAACCTGATTTATTGAACTTACTATATTCCCATTTCTAGAAAATATCCTACCCATATAAATCCACAAAATATCTCAAATAGCTCAGTACCTCTGTTCCCTGCAAGATTTTTGATACTATTGCCCATAGAAGTGAAAACATCATTTATTTCAGTTCTGTTTCTTGAGAAATAATCCAGATAAAAAAGTGGGAATTAACATGAATAAAGAAATTAAAGTATAGAGGCCAAACTTTGTAATTAACTATATCTTCATATTTATTATTTCAGAGAACTAAAGGAAAAGGCTTTTATTCAAAAATTATATATTGAAAGTATACTGCTTTTTTACATTCAATTCATAATGAACTGAGCACACATGTTAATTTCATTTCATATTTAAATCTAACACCAACATTTGTTTAAGCATTATGATGAAAATTTTATCATTAAAATAATTACTTTCATAATACATATTAGTTTAGCTACATAAGTGTCTCTTTATAGTTAGGTAACTAAGTACCTACTTGATTAGGCACATGTTGGTCCTTGATGATAAGAACAGTTAGAAAGCTTTTAGAAGTTTGGAGTTGCATAGCAGAGACATTCAGAAAACTACAATTTTGACACTGTTGGGGTTATGTGATTGCTTTCTGATTAACTACAAGGTAAAGTCAAGGGAAAGGCAGAAATGAAAAGAGCTCAGCTGGGCATGATGCTCCTGCTGGCTGAAAAATCAATTGCTGGCACTTGAAGAGAGCAAAGAAGAAGGGATTTTCATATCTTAGAGATGTGCTGTGTCAACCCTAAACTCAAACAAAGGTGAAATCAAAGTAAATGTTATCGGATTTTGCAACTTTTAAGTTTTAACTTGGTATATTTGCACATACTGATTACATAGTCATTGAGTCAGGTACACAGATTTAAGAATAGTGATTTTTCTCACTGAAATAATTTCATAAAATAAAGCAAATCTTCAGCCGTTAAATGAAAAAAAAATGTTGTGTGAATATAATGCCACTGCTGAGTGCAAATGTAGAGAACATAGAATAAAGGTTTTCTTGTGGTGATTTTATGTTATTTTGACCTAGGATATCACAATCATCCAACCAATCCTCTATGACTGCCTTCATTTACACACATGCATAGGTGTACATACACACACATCATGAAAAAATGTTATATGAAAAGAAAACACTATCCAAATTAAAATTCCACATTATTATGGGTGTATGACCATAATAAATCTGAATCATGACCCACTGTGCAGTAAGGGCTGGATGCAGTGCACCGTTCAATGGAAACGAGCTCTTCCCTTATCTGTCGACTGTTGGCTTCATTCTCCTCATCCACTCCCTGATGAGAAGCAAAGTTAAAAGGAGGAGCCAGATAATTGGATGTGTATGACTAAACTTGGCATGCATTACCCATATGGAAGTGAATTATATGCAAAGCAGGTGAAAATAAAGAATGCAGGAACAAAAGTTTTAGGACAGTGATCTTCCCCTTTAGTGCTAGTAAGTGTGACCCTGTTAATCTGTTGGATTCAATTGATTATCAGTTTCCTCTCTACAGAAGGGCCAGAAGGAGACAGAGATACAGTTTTGTCATCTTTTTGTCCTTTTCCATTCATGTAGCCTGTTTTAATTCATTTTATAGCCTCTGCTTATACCTTGATTGGTAAAATCAACTTCCATAGAATAATTAACACATAGATGACTTGTATGCAGATCTGTAGATTTCAAGTATGTTCTCCAAGAGTATATTTATATTGGTTTCTAAAACAAAATAAAAGAAAAACAAGTACTTCAGAAAAAGGCAGAGAGTGAAGAGACACAAAATTAGAGCATTTCACCATCTGACTTTGAGATGCAGTTCTGGACTTTAGGAATTTTAAATTATTCCTCTAATTTGCAGACAAAGCAAAGTTCAGTGAGGCAGTATTCTTCATTAAGAAACATTTAACTCAGTAATGGTCTGAGCCAACTGGAGAATGAAGAAAAGCAATTTAAAAGAGCACAGGATCTGTTTTAAGAATAATCACATGTTCACCATATAAAATGAATAATTTAGATGGCCGTTAGCCACAATTATTTTAGGTGAGCAAAGGCAAATGGAAAATTGTATAATTTCATGGATGCTAATTGCATTTGTTGAGGAAAAGAAATTCATGCAACTTGCTGAACTGAACTACAGTATTAAGATGAAATAACTATTTGGTGACTTGTGAACTCATCAAAGTTTTAAATTACATATTGATTTATGTTATTCCTAACTTTTATCATTTTATTAGGGAAAATTACATAAAGATACAAACATTAAGCTTCAACAAGGCTAATGATGTTTTACCTAAATCACTCCCACTTATGCCAACCACCCCACCCAGATTTTTTGACAAAATTTATACATATCATCATTTAATCTGTGGGTGATGTACTGACTTATCCTTGTATTCTGATTTAAAGTCAGATTCTGAGTTATTCCACTGCTTTACCAAATGACAGATCTAAAGGAAGTGACCTACATTTACCAACACGTACAACCATTCTCCTTTTTCCTCCTTTTTATTGCATATATTTAAAATATATAACATTTTTAGCAAATTATTGCATTCATTGCCTCTCTTTACGAACAGAATATTGTGCAATTGCAGTGACTGGCAAGACAAAGTTACCGACTGTATTTCAGATTGCCTCAAGTAATTATAATAATTATTATTAAAATTTCCTTCTAAAAGATGTGATTCATGTTCATTGAATGAAATCAAGTCATCTATATTTTATGTTCTTTTAGCTCAGAATTCATATCAATAGCACATATGAGCAAAATTCATGATGTGGAAGCTCAATAACTTCCAGCTACACATTGTTTGAATGAAATGCGGAAGTGCGTGCATTTATCAAGCACACGGTACTTGATAAAGTGTTAAATATTAGTATTCTTCATTATTCAGATTTTTTTTGTAATAGTAAATGAATGAGAATCTGCAAAGTTATCTGAAACAGTTTTTCCTGTCCAATTACTCGTGGAGAAAGAAAGTATGGGTGGAAATTGTCCCGGTAGAGTGTGACTGTTCAAGTCTGAACTAGGTCCTCAAGAACTCATATTTTTGGGCTGGAGCAGTGGCTCAGGGTTAGGATCCTTGCTTGGTGTGTACAAGGACCCAGTTTTGAACCCTGGCACCACATGCCCAACTAAGTGTCTGAAAAACAAAAACCAGGAAAAAAATAAATGAATTTGATTCTCTCCCTCACTCTCTGTGTCTTTTCAAGATAAATTCAGACTTTTACCAAGCTCTAGAGAAAAAAATTGATATACATTGAATGACATTAATATAAAGACTGCAATGTCAGATGCTTATGTAGACACAGAATGAAATATGTCTGCTTTCTGCTTTTCACAGGGAGAATGTCACCTTACACATATGCAGTTTCCCCTAATGGACTGACCTCTACTAAGACACCAAAACTATAAAACTGACTCCTTCATATCAAGCACTAAATTTATATTTGATTAAATATATTTTATTTATGAAGCAATGAAAGAAAAGTTAATTTTTTGCTGTTCCATGAAGTAGAAATTTGATTAACAAAATTGGTCAAATATGATTATTCACATCAGATTAAAGAAAAAATTGGTTAAGCAAATGAGTCAAAAGCAAATGAGCAAATTTGTCAAAAGACAAATTGAGTTTATGTGAAATCCAAAATGTGAAGGCTCATGGTAGGGCCAGAATACATACATAAACATTTTCAATGCATATATGTATTTATGTGTATTATTTTAATAGTATTTTTTCTGGGGACATTATTAAAAATTAATCTCATAAATAACTTTTGAAAATCAAATTAGATTAAAATTTTCATTGCCCCTCAGGTACTCAATATTTGTCTTAAACTGTTATGAAAGTCATATTAATCATTTTAGATTTAGAAGGTTCTAATATGTTAGAGTAACAATTAGTAACAGTATTTTCATCAACCATGTATAAATAATAGCACTTTAGTAGTTTTTCCTCCTAGTATATTGTTCATCTGTAAGCTTAGTTTGTCATGTTTAGTCAAAGCAATACATGTAAATATAGTAACAAATAATTACTTTCCCTGTACAAAGAATAATATCAAACTTATCATATAATACTGACAACTTATGCCATATACAGTTAAAAATAAAATTATAAATGAACTTGACTGTTCATCTGCAATTATGATATATCAAATGTATAATTTTAAATACATAATTTGAAGTTGGTATTATGGTATTGCTTGCAGTGTAAAATTCTGGTGTGTCCTATTAGTTCAAAAATTTACATTGAAATGGAAACACCAAAGAAGAACATCTTAACTTTGGTGGGGTATGTGACAACTATTGTTTATGTAGTTTCTGACTAATGTATTTTTCTGAAGAATAACATTTGCCTCTTGGTCTGGAACCTCTTTCAAATATGGGTATGAAAGGAAAGACCATTTACATTTCAGATAAGTATTTTCTCATGTTCTGAACCATGTTGATGTGTTGAAATTATTTAATTTGACTCTTGTGGAGTAGCTTTCAAGACTTTGTGAAACTGCAGACATGGTGGAGGTCATGCTTTATTCTGTAGAAGAAGGTGTAATTGTATAGAATGATCTTTATTTTCTCCATAGATAAACAGATGGTAACCAGAGGGAAACCTGAACAAGTTTTGTAATTACATTGGAACCTGTTTTGTTGTACCTTCTAATGATTTAGTGAAGAAAAAACAATAAATGTTCAGAGTCTATCCATGTTTTTCCAGAAATTTGTCTCTAATACCTCAGGCAGTAAACCAAATCACATTTAAATAAATAAATAAAAGTCATTCCAGATATTACTATGACCTGACATGTTATTTGTTTCTAAAATGCTTCCCATGTCCCTATCTTCAGAACTGAGAAAGTCATTCATTGATATTATACTTTCATTTAGTAGAAAAATAACAAAGGGTAGAGCAGCATTATTTATCCATCCAGGTCTCAGTGAAGAATGAAAATTCACAAAAGATTTTTTCCTGAATTACAAATATTTTATTAGCAAGTTGAAAATAATTTTTCCTGATGATTTATGGGTGAACATTTCACATACTTAAACAAATAGTGAACCCCTCTAGATAGGAAGCACTGTTATTATTACTTCATTTCAGTTGTATAAATGATTTTATATTAATTAGGAAACAGAAATATAAGAGAAAACTCTAGAATGCTTGAGGATTATTTTTATTTGAACTTCTCATCAACAAACCTATCTCAAGTATAAATGTAGGAGTCACTTGTGTGAGTTTATCAATTCTAAATTATAAGGTCCATGAAAAGATGAAAAAAGTATATTTTTTTTGCAACATGGCCTTCATAATCACCATATTATTTAGCACACACTGGGAACTTAACTAAAAAAATGGCAAGTAATGTAGCTTCCACCTAAGTTGTGATCAAGAGATAAATGGAATTAGTTGGGCAAATTTGCTTGCTGGAAAGAGCACAGTTAAAGTGGAAGAAGGGTAGTGTTGGATATTATGACAAGGCCATGTTATACAGAGGGATGCTCATGAGCCAAGGTAGAAATCATGGAATGCTGTGAGTTACATGGTTCCCCAAAGGAATGCTGTCCTCTATTCTAAAAGGACAAAAATGAAGCTGGAAGGTTGGACATGTTCTAGGCCCAAAGGTTATAGGCTTTGTGTTCCTTGGAAAGGAGCTAGAATCTTTGACTGAAAGTCAATGATGACATGTATTTGTACTTAAAGTGTCACTATCTTCTCCAATAAATAAATAGGGTTAATTATTTGGTCACTGACAAAAGTACACTTTCACAGTGACTTAAAATAAGCTCTGAAGAAATAGTGAATCTAACCCTAAAATGAAATCTTTATGCATGTCTGTTCAGGACAAGAAGAGGTTTGGCAAGATTTTTACCAAGGAAGTAATTGCATAAACTATATGCATTAGCTGAATTTTGTAGTAGAATAGTGACAATTGATATTGAATCCATTGAGATAGTTGATGAATTAAATATAATTCATATGAAATGTTAATAAAATATTCTATAATTTTTAACCTTATTTTGTAACTTTTCAATAATTATTTCATTTTCGGTTTAGTAATGTAAGTTTCCATCTATTTGTTTAGTTCATGTTCCTTTTTTTTCATTTTTTTTTAGGAATGCATGATGTAAGATTATGCAGTGATATAATTATAAAAGCTCAGTTTGGAATTGCTTTCATCATGGTGACCCAGGGCAGAGCTGAACGAAAAATCTCTCTGTGAATGCGGGACACTAAGAGTGGGAGAAGTGCTTTTCTGCCAGGTAGGTGAATAGCATAATTTCTCCCTAAATTCATTACTATCCAAGTAAGGAAGTTTAGAGCCATGGACAAGCTAAGAGTATAGAAATCTCAAATAAAAATTTTCCAGTTTGAGCCACCCAGTCAGCAGGCTTGGGTTTCGTCCAGGAGGGGAGGAAGCTGCATGCATAAATAAAGAAACTTGGGGATAGTGAGAGCTGATAGCAATGGAGGCTGGGCGAGGGGCTCAAGTGCTCTGGGGCCATGGTAGCAGTAGGAACCCCGGAATGGATTTAATACACGCAAATTACAGTTCCCTGAATCTGACCGAAAAAAGTAGGGCGGCAATGCTATATTGAACCCTCCAGGAGGATGGTACAGGAAGCCCTTCCAGAATAGTGAACCCAGCATTCCCAGACCCAGATCAGAATAGGGAGCTCAGACCATTGTGGCTCCAGGTCCCCAATGTTTTGACTTTCTGCCATGGGGGCTTTGTGAGCCTGGAAGACCCTCCTTACTGGTCCAGAGACTCATGTTTAGAGGCTTCCCATCCACCTCGCTACGTGTTGATTGGCAGATGGAACCTGTGACCAGGATGCTGCTCAATAGGACCTACACAGCCTGGGGATGATCCATGTGCAGGACCAGCAGATACTGCATGAAACTCACAGGCATGACAGAGGCTAGCATCAACCTCAGGGACCTATGAACAGAAGAGGCAGCCTGACTCCAGTGCTTTCCTCTACTTTCAGAACCTGAATGCTGTGAACAGAAGTGGTTCCATAGGTACTGGATGCTCCGAGTAGGATTGGTCTTCTGCACCCCCTCGTTATTGAATTTGAGACCTTCACAAACACTGGTCTAGCTGGCTAGTGTCCCTTTCATGTCTGCCTGTCCATGCTAGAAATGTGACTGCTCCACACATCATCTCTTGGAGCATGTGGGGACCTCAAGACACTCAAGAGGGGGCGATAATGGTCCCAGGTGAGCTCAGATCAGGCCAGCCACCTTGAAACAGCACTATTCCCTTACAGATGCACCAGGATCCACAAAACTCCCAGTGGCTTCTGGGTCCCTGGCTGATGTGGGTCAAAAGTTTTGGTAGGCAGATATTAAACTGATAAACAGTGCAAACCAGGTGACTGTAAAACCTGTTCTCACATGAAGCAGTGAAGGTGAATGTTTGCAACCCCACTACAAGAGAAAATTACTGGGAGACCTCCTGGGAATCTCATTTTCGGCTGAGACCATCAAAATTCAAACTCAACTAGGAAGTGATTCCACCTAGAAGTCAGATATAAACACATATCCCCACTGTACATTTTGACCTTGGTGGTAATAATTATTGTTATTATTGTTCTTGGATTTGGTGTTTCTAGGTATATATATTTGTTTGCTTGTTTGTTTATGTGTTAGGTTGTTTTTTTGCTGTTGCTGTGATTTCTTGTGTCTGTCTATGCTGTGTTGATATTACTAAGTGTGACCTGTGGCTGTCTGAAATATTGAAAACTAGTGCTCAGCCTTTTTGGGCTGAAAAGACACCCAGTCTCTAATACAACATTCTTCCATTACTTTGTCAATTCCCAAACTATATTGTGATCTCACTCATTCTCCCTCATAATCATTAACCCATTTCTATCTTTTCCTTTTTTTTTTTTAGCAGAGAGTCTATATCATCTCTACTAACTTGTAGCTCCATATCCTAATTCACAAGTTCCGCACCAACTTCCTACCTCATTCCCTTTGCTCTCTAGACTTTTTTCCTCACTTACAGAGGTCATGGTAAAATGAAGTGAACATAATACTTGAAAATGGGTGTTTGCTTGCTAACCAAGTACAGTGTGAGAACTGTCATGGTTAGAAAAATTCCAATTTGATTGCTCATATAGGTGCTAATCAACACTATAAGAGTTACACTTGACATTGTCTGTTGTATACATTGGCTGCACTTATTGACTTCTACCCTCTATTCCCTGAGGTATTAGAAAACCTAAAGGTCCACAATATTTTATAGATTGGGAAGCCAGCCTGTTGAACTGTGCAACCCAAATTGTGCCTCAGCCCAACTAAGCAAAGAGGTAAAAATTTCCAATATTAACAACAAAGCCCCCAAGAGAATTATTTAGTGACAGACCTCAAGCCACACTCCCTGTATCTGAAAATAAGGAAAAAGGAAACCAATCCACAATCTCAATCCCACAGTTCCCTATATAAGGAGTCCATGGTCAGGGTTCTAGATGAAAATCTAGAAAAATGTGTCTAACATACGATTAGTAATTCAATCAAAGAATTAAAAGAAGATTTAAGAAAAGAGATAAGAGAGCAATTTCAGGAGATGAGAGACCACATACATAAAGAGCTATACATTCTGAAAACAGATGTAGCAGAGCTCTTAGAACTGAAAAAATACTGTCAACCAAATCAAAAGCTCATTGGAAGATACTAATACCAGTGTAAGCTCAGTAGAAAATAGAACTTCATCTCCCAAAGAACGAACATCAGACAACAAAAACATGCTGAGCAACACTGAGTTCAAGGAGGACAGACAAGAGAAGCTTATTGAGCATGATCAGAACTTCCAATAGTATTTGATACATGAGAAGAAGTAACATGAGAGAAGCCAGGATTGAAGAAAGCATTGAATAACAAATAACGGGCATTAAGAATCTTCTGAGTGAAATTGCCAAAGAAAATTTTTCCTATTTCATAATTAATCCAGAAAATCAAATTCAAGATGCTTATAGGACACCAAACAGACTTAACCAAATGAGAAATTTTCTGACACATCATATATAAAATTAATAACAGAGAAATCAAGGAAAAAAATCCTTAAAGCAGCAAGGAAAAACACCAAATCACATTCAGAGGTAGACCAATAAGGATTACCATGGATTTTTCCGTTCAGACAATAAAGTTTAGGAGAGCATGGAATGATATTTTTCAAATTTTGAAAGAAAATAATTTTCAGCCAAAGATACTATATCCTGTAAAACTCAGCTTTAAATGTGCTGGGGAATTAAATACTTCAATAACAAATTCAAGCTAGCATGCTACATGAACACAAAGCCTGCTCTACAGAAAATTCTCAAGGATACACTTCATTCAGAGGAACATTCAAACAATTCCAAAACCCATAAGCAGAAGAAAATCAACAATAACATAACACACTAAAAGATATCCAAGATGGTGCAAAAAAAAAAAAACAGCAATAGTCACATCAGGGACTCAGATTCCCATATTTATTCTAACTTTGATTGTGAATGTACCCAATGCCCCATTCAAAAGACACAGATTGCCTACAAATTCACAAAACAAAATCTGACAATATGCTGCCTATGGAACACACACCTCACTCACAATCAAAAATAGACACAGATTTAAGATGAAATCTTGGCAAAATGTGTATACCAGGTTTGTGTCCTGACAAGCAAGCTGACATTGCCATCTTTATTACAATCAAAGTTAATTTTGATCAAAAACTAGTCAGAAAGGGCAAAGAAAATTACTATATCATAGAAAAAAGGAACAATTTATCAAAGATGACATAATGATAGTTAATGTATTTGCCCCCAATAATAACCCTCCCAAATATATGAAAAAAGTACTCAAGGACATTAAACCCCTCATCGATCTCAACACAATAATACTTGGGGACTTTTAATACACCATTATCAACAATAGACAGATCTTCAAAGCAAAAAAATCAACACAGATATCTCTAAACAAAATAACTCTATAAATCAAGTGCAGTTAACAGACATTTACAGAATATTCAATCCCAAATCAGCTGAGTTTACCTTTTTATCAGCAGCTCACAGATCCTTCTCCAAAATAGACCACATGCTAGACCAAAAAGCTTACCAAATATAAGAAAGCAGATATAATCCCATGTGTCCTGTCAGGCCACAATGGTATGATCTTAACAATTAACAGCAAGAAAAACAACAGAAACTACTCAAAAACTTGGAAATTGAATAATACCCTCTTAAACAAAGAATGGATAAAGGAAGTAATGAGGACAGAAATCAAAAATTTATTTTGAATAAATGAGAATGAAGAAACAACATATTGAAATCTCTGTGATAGTATGAAAACATTCTTAAGAGGTAAATTAATAGCACTGAGGCCCTTCATTAAAAATCAGGAAAAAGCCTGAATAAATAGACATAAGCTCCAACTCAAATCCCTACAAAAAGAGGAAAAATCCAATCCAAAATACAAAGTATCAACAAAACAAAGTTGGTTCTTTGAAGAAATAAATAAGTTCAACGTATCCCTTGCCAATCTCACCAAAAGGAAGAATGAAGTGAAGCAAATTAACAAAATCAAAGACAAAAATGGAGGTATCACTAGTGTCTCAACCAAAATCCAGAAGATTATCAGAACTTACTTTTTAGAAAATATACTCTTCTAAGTTTGATAATCCAGAAGAAATGAACAAATATCTTGCCACATATGACATTCCCAAAGTAAAATGGGAGGACATTGAAATTCTAAACCAACCAATCTCAGAGAGCAAAATTGAAATGGCAATCAAAGATCTTCCAAAAGAGAAAAGCCCAGGACCTGATAGATCTTGAGAAAAATTCTACCAGAACATTACAGAAGAATTAACACTGATCCTCTACAAGCTTTTCCATGAAATTGAAAAGGTTGGAACCCTCCTAAACACTTTTTATAAGGCAAATATAACCCTCATACCAAAACCCAACAAGACGCATCAAGTAAAGAAAACTATAGACCAATTTCTCTTATGAACATAGTCGCAAAAATCTTGTAAAGTTCTAGCTATCTGGATCCAAAAAAATGAAAAGATAATACATCATGATCAAGTGTGCTTTATTTCAGGGAAGTAGGGATGGTTCAACATGAACAAATGAAAAAATGTAATTCACCACTTAAATAGAATTAAAAATAAAAATCATAAAGTCATCTCAATTGATGCAAAAAAGGCTCTCAATAAAATTCAGCACCCATTTATGCTCAAAACTCTGGAGAAGATAGGGATCAAATGAAAATACTTTAATTTTGTAAGAGCCATTTATGACAGACTCATAGCCAACATTATGCTTAATGGAGAAAGACTGAAGGCATTTCCACTGAAATCAGGAACAAGACAGGTATGTTCACTTTCACCACTTATTCAATAAAGTCCTTGAAACCCTAGAAAGAGGTATCAGATAAGAGAAGGAAATCAAAGTAATTCAAATAGGAAAAGTGGAAGTCAAGATGTCTCTGATGATGACTTGATTGTATACATAGAAGACCCAATAAGTTCAACAAGAAGACATCTAGAGCTTATAAATGATTTCAGCAAAGTGGCTGGTCATAAGATCAACACTCATAAATCATTAGTTTTTCTGTATTCCAGCAAGAATTCCACTAAAGAGGAAATAAGTAAGTCTGCACCATTCACATTTTCCTCAAAAAGAATAAAACACTTGGGCATCAATCTAAAAAAGGATATAAAGAACCTCTACAATAAAAGCTATCAAACATTAAGAAAAGAAATTGCAGAAGGCCTGAGTAGATGGAAAAGCATTCCATGTTCTTGGTTAGGCAGAATCAATATAATCAAAATGGCTCTTCTACTGAAAGCCCTATATAGATTCAATGTAATCCCCATGAGGATACCAATGACATTCTTCACTGATATATAGAGAAATCAATTCTCAAATTCATATTGACTAATGGAGGGCCCAGAACAGACAAAATATTACTAAGCAAGAAAGAGGAAACATTAGGTGTCACAATCCTTACCTAAAATTATACTATAGGGCTATAGTAGCAAAAACAGTGTGGTACTGGTATCAAAACAGAAATGAAGACCAATGGAACAGAATAGAAGATACCAAGACAAATCCTCAAAATCTTTAACCATCTGATATTTGATAAAGGGAGCAACTGAAATGGGATCCTCACCTCTCACACTGCACAAGAATCAAATCAAAATGGTTCAAGGATCTGGAAATTAAACCAGCAACTATACAATTGCTTGAAGAAAAAATAGGATCAACTGTATACAAATAGGTATTGGCAATGCCTTCCTTAACAAGACTCCCATAGTGCAAGAATTAAAGCCAAGAATAAATGAATGGGATGCCATTATACTATAAAGCTTCTTCACAGCTAAAGAAATAGTAAAGAGTGTCAAAAGAGAACCTACAGACGGCAGAAAATCTTTGCCTGCTATACATCAGACACAGGGATAAAATCCAGAATATATGAAGAATTCAAAAAACTAAACACAAAAACCCACAAACAATCCAATTAATAAATGGACTAGGGAGCTAAAGAGAAATTTCTCTGTGGAGGAAGTCCAAAAAGCCCATAAATATATCAGAAAATGTTCTATATCACTAGCAATCAGAGAAATGCAAATCAAAGCTTCACTGAGATTCCACCTCACTCCTGTCAGAGCAGCAAAAATGAACAATGTGAACAATGACAGATATTGGAGGAGTTGTGGGAAGAGCAGAACACTATCACACTGTTGGTGAGACTGCAAGCTTGTACAGCCACTCTGATAAGCAATGTGGAGAATCCTCAAAAAAATAGAACTGGAATCACCTTATGACCCACCTATCCCACCTCCAGTAATTTCCAAAAAGAGCTAGAATTGGCATAATACAGAGACACAGATTCATCAATTTTATAGCAGTTCAATTTACTGTATCTAAACTATGGAACCAACCCAGATGCTCCTCACTGGAAGAGTGAAGTAAAAAACTGTGGTATATATATATAAAATCAACTCTGCTACTAGAGAGAACAATATCATGCATTTGCAGCCAAATGGATGGAGATGGAAAAAATTATTCTGAGTGAAATGTCTGAGACTCATAGACTCAAGGGCCAAAATTTTCTCTCATCTGTGGAAGCTAGAGAACAATCAGAAACAGACTGAAAGTTGGATAAGCTAATAATAACCTCAACATGGGTGAATTTTTACATGAGTAGGGAAACCATGTCTATGATGCTGGGGAATAAATGGAGGGGGCAAAGAGGGGGTTGGTATTTAAGGGCATAGCAAGGCAGTTGGAGGGATTAGGGGTGTTATCAACCCAGTGGTGAACTTTTAACTTCCATGAGAAACCCAACTAACATGGGTGTTTAGTAGGGGAAGTATGGGATCGGGGAGAACTCAAAGGGGGGAAATCATGAACTGACATCAACCTTGGCTTGCTCTGTCAATATCCAGGTGTTCATGAATGTGTGATAATGATTTCCTCCAATATGTAAGACTATGTTGAACTAATAAAAAATAAATAAAAGCTCAGTTTAGGATTCTTCTTTTTTGCCCCTTCAATAAGCCTTGTAATTTTATTTCATAATAAATTATTTTCACTAATCATGTACTCAGGAGGATTTCCAGGTATTGGCCTTCCTTTTTAGAAACTAGATTGATTATTTTAAGAGCTGAAATCTTAATTTAAATTTATTCTATAAAATCATATATGTTGTGCTTATTGACTACATATCTACCTCCTTATTTATAATTCCTTTAAGGTGAACACTTTCAAATCCTTTCTACTAACTTTCTGAATAACAGTACCTTATTTTTTACAGTCACCATACCTTTCAGAAGCGCACCAGAACTCATTGCTTCTAACAGTAATTTAGTACTCATTGGTCAATCTTTTCCAATCCTCTCTCCTGCAATACTTTCCACACACTCAAGCAAACACCCTCTTCCTCTCAACTTATATTTAATCAAGCTTTTGATGCTCTACATATGAGTGAAACCATGCAGTGCTTGTCTTCCTGTGCCTAACTTATGTCACTAAACATAATGATATCTAGTTCTTTTTACATTGATAAGTGATAATGAAATGACAGGATATCATTTTTTTCTTTTGGAAAATGATATTCTATTGTGTACATGTGCCGTGTTTTCCTTTTCTGTTCATCAGTTTATGGACATTTAGGTTGTTTAGTGTATTATAGTTTTATTTGCAATGCAATTTTTTGCTGTTATTTGCATTTGAGCACTAAATATCTTTAAAATCCTATTCCTTTGCTAATGTTATATAGAAACTCATTAACAATTATTATTGTACCAGAATGTTTGAATTTTTTTGAATAAGATTTCTAATCCATTAGCAGTTTTTCCTTTATCTTGAGTGGAATGTAGATTGAATATAAATTGTTGAAGACATTTTTGCTTCAGATTTGATATATTGCTTACATAATATAAAAATATTCTGTATGCTCTTCATCTATTTATGGACTTTCCATTTAATTCAATAATTACTTTTTTCTATATACAAACTGTTTTAATAAGGCTTTACATTGCTGTGACTGAAAGACCTGATGTGAACACTTTTAGGAGGAAGTTTATTTGAAGACTCATGGTTTCAGAGGTCTTAGTGCATAGGTGACTGGCTCCATTTCTCAAGGCTGAGGTGGGGCAGTACATCATGGCAGAAGACTGTGGTGGAGGAAAGCATCTGAAGGCATCATTTCATGAAGTAGAGTAACTCAAATCATCAGATGAGGCATGCCTCCAATTACTCACCTTCTCTAGTCACACCCTACCAGCCTACTATTACCAGTTAATCCCTATCAGGGGTTTAACTCTAGATTGAGTTAAAGCTCTCATAACCCAATCTTTTCACCTCTTAGCCTTTTTGCATTGTCTCACACTTTGAGCTTTTGGGGATTACCTATCATCCAAACCATAACATTCCATCCCTGGCCCCAAAATTTCATAACAATCTCACAATGAAAAGTATATTTAGTCCATTTTTAAGAGTCTTTTTAGTATTAACACTCCCAAGATTACCCAAAAGTTCAAGTCTAACATCTGCTTTGAGACTTAAGGCAAACTCACATGGTGAGCTCCTGTAAAAATGAAAACCAGTTTGCAAGATTCCAGTATATAAAGGTACAGACCAAACAGTTCCATTCAGGAAAATAGGGACATAGAAAGAAGGGATGGGATCAAAGCAAAAATCAAAGCACAGCAGGGCAAATAAGTACTGTGGTTCCATGCCTGGCTACTGAAACACATAATGTCATGATGTCCTTTACAGAAGGTTTTGTATCTCCCCCCTGTACCCGTGGCCTTTGGGTTGCATTTCACATGGTCTCTCTCTTGACTTGTCTCTGCTCTATCCTGGCAGTTTTCCTTGGTGGTTGTTCTATGGTACTGGCATTTCTTAATCTCAGGAGTCTTCAGTGCAGCTTTAGCTTCCTGCTCATATCTTAATGCATCACCCATTCAGGGGCTATCTGTAGGTACTCTGACTCTGGAGCATTTTTCCTGGCCACTCAGGCTTTCCTATGAAACATTGGTGGAAGCCTTCATGACCCTCTAATTCCAGCATCCTGCAATCATGCAGAACCAGCACCTGGTGGTTGACACTAAGGTCTACTGCCCACTCAAGTGGTAGCCAAGCCTCCAGGGATCAGGGATCATGTCTGCAGCCTCTGAGTGGCTGAGTGAATTAACACATTGAAAAACCTTCCTAAGTCCCCTTATGAAAAAAAAAAGTGCCTCATTGATCTCCTCTCAAATAATTTTTTATTCCCTTGAGCCTGAGAGCCTGAGATGGTTGTGGTTTTGTCAATTCCTGAGATGCCTTCAAGCCAAGCTTCTTTTACCCTGTGGGCAAATATCTTTAGATCCAATAAGGTTTTTAACAGCCTACAATTCCCTTAGCCCAGTTTTACTCCCATCTTTTAAGTCCAAGTTATTCAAATCTTGCACTCTGTTTTCTGGTTCTGCATATCACCATAAATGTGGCTAAAAAATGCCAGCAATACCCATGCTACGGACTGAATGCTATGCTGACTAGAAATTTCTACTGCCAGATTAAGAAGTCCATTTCTTTTAAAATCAGTTTAACAGAAAGTCTCAGGGCGTGAGCAAAATGGCTACAACCTCTTAGGGAATAATATAACAATAATAGCCTCTAATCCAATTTTTAATAGAGCTCTCTTTTTCCCCTGTAATCTCATGATTGCCATCTTCACTGCCCAGTGTCCTGTAAGCACTCTGGTTTTCTGAGTGCTCACCGGAAATACCCATTAAGGTTTGCTTACAACAATCTAAAGCTTTTTCAGCCTGCATAACTAAACTTTCCAAACGTTCCCCACAATTTCCATAAAGCTCCAAAAGCTTCCGAACAGCATGGTCAGGTTAGTAACAGTAGCAATCCCACTCCCAGTATCAATTTGTTTTAGTCAGCTTTTCCATTGCTGTGAGTAAAAACCCAACAAGAACAATATTAAGTAGAAGAAGTTTATTTGAGAGCCTACAGTTTCAAAGGTCTTAGTCCATAGAGGGGTGTTTTTATTCCTTGGGGCTGGAGGTTAGGCTGAACTTCATAGAAGAAGAGTGTGGAGGAGGAAAGGCGCTCAAGGCATCAAATTTTGAATCAAAGAGAGACTCCACTCTCCAGGTACAAAATATATACCCCAAAGGCACAGCCCCAATGACCCACCTTCTCCAGCCACACACTACCACCAGACTACAGTTACCAATTACTCTCTATCAGGGGATTAATTCACTACTTGACTTAGGCTCTCATAGCCCAATCATTTTATCTCTTAGACCTTATGCATTGTCTCACATATTGAGCTTTTGGGGGGCACTTTCCATCCAAACCACAGCACCTACACTTAATTTTCAATTATAAAGACTTTACATTATATTCTAAAATATTCCAAGCACTTTTTTCACCTTATAAATTGGTTCTGAATGATTTCCCGTTTCTTTATGTGTCCTTTTCTCCAATATGAATTTAACATTGACTTGCTAAATGTGAAAGTGTTAGTATATTTGTCAGGAATCTGTTTAATTCACAAAATAATTTAGGAAGATCTGATCTCTTTATAATATTAAATTATCTAAGAACAAGGGATTTTATTCCATTTCTTCAAATTTAATTTTTTGCCTTTTAGAAGTATTTAAAAACCTTTTATTAGGTTGTGGGTGTAGCTTAATAGTAGAGTATTGCCTAGCATGTGTTCAAAACCCTGGGTTTAAACCTGAGCACTGTAAAACAATACAAAATCATAATGACAACAAAAGCCTCTTTATATACCTTTTAAACATTCTTTTGTGAATTCATTCCTAAGTGGCTAATCATCTTTGTTGCTACTGTTAATGAAGAGCTCTTTACCTCAATGGAGTATACTTTATTTTAGCTTTATTAACGAACACTACTAAATTCATATTATTTTGATACAGTGGCAATAACAAAATGCTGCACACTGAGTGGCTAAAAAATGGAAATTGACTCACAATTTTCTTGATTGGAAGTCCAAGAACAAGGTGTTTTCAGGGGTGGCTCCTTCTCAGGCTACTGAGAGCAATCTGTCCTTTGCCTCTGCTGTAGCTTCTGGTAGTTCACTGATAATACTTTCTGTTTCTTAGCAAAATCTAAATGTACCAATACAAATATATTAATTTGAATAAGAACATAACCTATACCTGGGTATATTTTCCTACTAAAGGAGGCAATAGGGTGTTATGCTAACATTTACAAAATCAGGATAAATGAATATATATGAAGGAGGACATAATTAAACCCATGCAGAAATGTCAGACAAAACTTTTCCAAGGAAATGGTGGTAATTTTTTCAGGGTGGGGGAACATGGAGTTTTGTTTAAGGCTTTAGTTACTATGGCATCTCTGAAAGAAAAACATAAAATAAGTATTGGAAATAACATATTCAGGAAAATGCAAGCAGTTTTAGTTTTAGTTTTTCTCTCTAAAGTATATTAAAGAATGAAGGATGCACAAGGAGATGAGAATAAAAAAGCAGTAAACTTATAAAAAATCTCTACCATTGTTATTATTTCTGTATTAACAATTAGAGGGAAGCACATAAGATTTTAAGCAAAGGTGGTGAAATAAGAATCACTTTTCAGAAAATCAGGAGAGATTAAAATTGGGAGGCAGAGAGAATAGGTAGGAAATCATAGCAACAAAGCGAAATATAGCAAATATTTGAGTGAGAAAATATGTCTTTGCAATTCTTATGAAAAACATTGAGAACTGATAGGAAAAGAAATCCAAAGCAAGCCTTGGATTTCATCTTTGGTGCTTGAAAGTCAGTCAGGTTAGATTATAAAATAGAATAGCCTTGGGATGAAGATAATGAGTTTAGTACACATTTAGAAGAAGAAACTTTGCATAGTGGCTTTTATAAGACATGGTATAAAATAAAAATGAAATGCCACATAATTTGGGAGACTTCTTGATCTGAGAATCAGAGCATGAAACTTAAGATGTGTTAGGAGCAAAATTGGAATCAGGAAACAAAACAGGTAAACAAGGGAAAGAGTGTGATTTCATATATGCAAAAGAACATATATGAAATATATGCTTGCATATATGAAAAATAATCACAGTAGTAAACAAATGAGAGACAAGAAGATCATAGTGGATATCATTGTAATGACACTGATGAATTTATAAAACAGATTGAGACAGTGAATAATCTCTATTTATAGGCACTAATAAGGAAATATATGATAAGAAAGTGGAGATTTCAATTTTTTTGCTTTCTCATGAAACTAAGCTAATTTGGAAAGCATATTAGCCTGACATAGAGAGAAATAGCAAGAAAGGGTTGATCATTTATAATTAAAAGAAGATGGAATTAGTCAGATCATCCAAGGAATCTAGAGTAGGTTTTCTTGTTGACTGGTTAATGGAGATTAAAACAAGTTTTTCATGCCCTTTGTAATTTAAACTGTAGAAAACGTTCATTACAGTAAAAGTAGAAATATAGAATCTCCATTGAATGGATAAATAAACAAAATTATAATATTTTGGAATAGTTTAAATATGCAAATAAATAACTAATATCATCAGCTGTGATTGTTCAATTAAATTCAGATAATAAGATGTTAATACAGAGTAGGAGTGATACTTTGTTAAACTACGGATAGAATAGTGCTCAGAGTATTTAACTGTGTTTTCAAAATCAATGACTCCTATGAGCTTATTGTTTTAATTTAAATAATTATGTGAAGCAAATGTGTGATAACTTAAACATTCTGCTCCAACATCTTTAAGATTTTGTTGGAAATAATGGGATTAAAAACATCAGAGAGAGATATTGATAAACGTAGATAGAAATAGTTAGCCAACTGCACACATACAAGCATCTGTGAGTATATAAATACACACCCACACATAGAATCCTAGACTATGAAATATGACCAGAGTACAACAATTTTCTTTAAGAAATTGACAAGGAGGAGAAGGCACAGAAGAAGGGCCCAATTAACTTAAGAGCAATATCATGACAGTAGAACTCTGCAGAAAAACTGGACAAGAAATTTCTAAGAGCAGTCTTTGATTGTCATGTCCATGCTCAACAGTACTATTTCTTTCCCCATCTCTTCCACCCTGCTTCCTTTCCACCTCACTGCTGAAAGCACATCATTCTGAAAACATACTTGCACTAGTGTGATACTAGAAAAATATCCTTTGTCTTCCCCCAGGAAGACCACAGTCTAACAGTAATGCAGTAAACAGGCAATTGCAGCAAATAATTGTGGAGGATGAGACAGTGTTATTGGACAGTACACAGCTCCTTCAGAGTACAATCCTCTTCTGCAATGTATTGAACTGCACCATCCTTAACGTATTATTTACTAATTACAGATATTCCTACTGTTACCTACTTTATAGATCATTTATGTAATGGAAAGACATTCTAAACTTTAGATCATGCATTCTCAAAGTGTTTTCTATTGTTTTGGCTTAGTTTGGATTATGTAAGAAGGTTGTCCAAATGTGCAAGGACCTGGGTTCAAACCCCAGCACCACATACACAACTAAGTATCGAAGAAACAAAGGCCAAATGAAAAACTAAATAATGTTGATTCTCTCTTTTAACAAAAATTACTTGCCTGAGTATACTTACCTTCTTACCAATTTTATCCTCAACACTGAGATATCTTTAGAATTGTTCATTTACTCTTTGTTCAAATATCTATTAGATGATAAGCTCTTTTACAGATCCTGTGGTTATTGTTGTGCAGAATTCAGATAAAGTCCCTGTTAGCATGGAGCTTCCACTCTACTGAGGGTCATAGTGGAAGGAAGGCAGGGGGCAAGCACTTTAATAACAGATCATTTTTATTGTGATAAAACTATGAAGCAAGCAAATTAACATGATATGGGTGAAATGATGGGAGGTTGTGGACATAGGTGACCTTAGTAAGGCTGTTAGAAAAGGTGGTCTTCTGGAAATCTTATTTTTATTGAAATTGAATGACTCATCCTAGCATATGGGCATGATACTTATCTGTAATCATAATTGTGATGGTTAATCTTATTCATCAATTTGGCTGGATTGAGAAGCATCTAAAACATTGGGGAAGCACATTTCTGGGGTTTTTCTGTGAGATTGTTTCCAGAGAATATTGGCATATGTGTTATTGAACTGACAATGAAGACCTACCTTGAATATGGACATCTCTGTCTGGGGTCCCAGATAGAACAAAAAGTGAAGGAAGATTGATGCTTAATGTTGCAAGTACCTGCAAGTTTGATTTCTCTTGAACGGATGTAATTTTACTGCTATCATTACCTGTGGACATCAGAATCAAGCTTCTTCACTCTTTGAATGAGGAATAACCCCTGTGAATCTCCAGGAAGCTTCCAGGCCTCTGAAGCTTCCAGCTACTTGGACTGGGCAGCTACTGGTTCCCCCAGCCCAGCTCTGCAACCACTGTGCAAATATCTAGTTTTTGATTATGTAAGTCAAACTAATAAATCAACACACACACACACACACACACACACACACACACACACATGTACACACACACTCATATATATTCTTTTGGTTTGGTTCTTCTACAGAATCATAATTAATAGAATAATGAACAAAAATAAGCTATAATTTGAAATTTTTTCAGAATGAGGAAATAAGTGGGTTAATTTATTATATTCTATGGCATAGGCTTCCTTGAGATCAATGGCATGAATACAGAAAATACTGACCAGGTTTTGAGGCATTGATTTTAACTCCATAATTCAGACAAAAATGACTCATATAGGACTCAAGTCTGAAATTCTGGTCACATAAACATTTTAAACATCAAGAGAGAGAGAGAGAGAGAAGAAAGAGGAAAAAAAAAGAAAAGAAAATATTAATAAGAATCAAACCTCTAGTGTACCTTTGAGATATTCTACCCAAAATATCTTTATTATGAGAAGAACCAAGACAAAAAAGAGAAAAAAAAAAGTCCAATTGTCCTGTACAATGAAACCACTTCTGGCATCAGCAAATTTATCTAAAACTGGTCTCCAAATTCAGGATACTTTATCGTATTATATGAAATGGAATCAACTGATAGAAGCAGCCATTGCAAGAACTAGCAATTGTTAAATAAGAGGACAAGGAAGAAAAGTCATAAATATTTCTGGAATATAAACTATCAATTTTAGATACAGTTTTTGTGTGTATAATTGTCAGGATTTTATAAAGGTAAGTTCACAGGGTCTGGAATGAGAATATCTGCATTAGTGCTCAGTCTTTGTCTTTTACTCCACATGGAGATTTTTGAGAGAGTTACTCCATTCATTCAGAAACCTTCATTCAGCATCTCTTTTGTGCTATGAACTACGTGCTTGGATAAAGGAATGAGTAAGTCTTGCTTCTCACCTTCTCAAGTCTTTAGTATACTTCCGAGAGGTTTGTAACAAAGTGAAAACACATTTTGTAAATGTGTTCTGTAAACTGTAAAATTTCTGTTTATTAAATATACATCTGAATTAATATGTGTGAAATTTGTTACAATGAGGATATACAGATTAGTTTCCAAATTCTACTGTTTTTTTCCAAACATAATTAAATGTTTATTAAGAGATTTAAAAAATATCCATCAAGCAGCAGTAACTGAGTACCAGACAAAATTCTAGGAAGAGGGAAAGACAGAATCAATTATGCCTCTTAAATGGTTGTTGATGTATGTTATTGACAAGAAGAAAGAAAGAGACATAGTTTAGGGCCAAGAATTGTATGTTGGGCTGGAGCAGTGGCTCAGCGGTTACAGCGCTTTCCTGACATGTACAAGGATGTGGGCTTGAACCCCAGCATTACACAACGAAGTGTTAGAGGAATGAAAGCCAAATGAAAAATTAAATAAATTGATTTTCTCTTTCTCTCTCACTATCCCTTTCTCTTAAAAAAAGAATTATGTGTTGCCTTATGTTTGCAATGTCTACATCATAACAAAATAAATATGTTAATAAGAGTTCTGTTATGTATTTTGAACATGCTGGAAAATAATAATTATTAGAAACATGACTAAGTAGAAATGTGTGAGGAAGTAAATGATCTATACTTATGCAAAATTTAACTCTGATAGAAACCAAGGAAACAGAGTAGCATTTGGATAATTAATTGATGTTAGGGATGATTCTGAAGCACTTATGTAAAAACACTTCCATCCCAAAAGACTTCAAGAAGTTTCTTATTATCCCTTTATTATCATTGATACTGTGTTTCCTTGTTAGAACAGTTGAGGCAGTAAATAAACTGCATACTAGCGAATAGTCATAAAAATGCCTAACATTTTCCTACAAATATTGTACAGTTCAATCAATATTCCAGTTAAAACAAATTATTCCAGTTGAGCTTTGGTTTTTCCTAAATTTTTAATTTTAACAAAAACAAGAAATGGAATTGTCATTTCTACAACATGTTCTTTTCATGATTTGTGCATAACAACTAGTCCAGTAATGTGTTTCATGGTAGCATATTTGTGCAGGCATATGGATATTCTGATCATTTACAACCCCACTACCCACCCCACATTCGCCCTCCCCTCATGTTACCTCCTGATCACCTTTTACTTAATGTTTCTCTAATAGGCTCCTTTCTACTCTTGTGACAGCTTTTATCTTTATTATTCCTTTCATTCTTCAGTATCTGTGGCCCTCTATCTGTTTATTATTATATTATGATATTTATGCTTCCACTTTTAATGTGACTCAAAATGTAGCTATGATCCCCTTAATTAAAGCATGGATAATTTCATGAACACTATCTTTAATACTAAGTGGTGATTTCCCTTGTCCATATATATTTTATTTTAATATGACCATGGAAATTCCAACAGCAATTGATCTTTGCATAAATATATTCATGAAGAAAAATAGTCAGAATCTTATCTATGAATCTGAGGTATTTACTGCTGGTTGAATTTAACTGTATCTTTTTGGAAGACACAAGGCCATATAAAAAACATTCAGCTTCTGTGCAATCTACAAGAGGTATCCAACCATCATGATGTGCCAAGAACTATTTTGGTTGAGCAATAAAAGCCTAGTTTAGGTAGCATCTCAGTTTCAAACAAACCACAAAAAACTATTACAATCTACAAAGCATGTTTGTTATAAAGGGAAAATACCAGTATCTAAACATTTTAAATACATTTTCATAAACGTAGTAATCTACTCACCTAATATTAGTAATCTACACACTATTCTGTAGTATATCTACATTTTGAAAAAAAATGAATACAGTCTCTGAAGTATATATTAAAAATTTCTTGGGGGGCTGGAGTGGTTGCTCAGCAGTTACAGAACTTGCCTGGCATGTGCAAGGATCTAGATTTAAACCTCATCACCACATACGCAATGACATGTCAAAAAAACAAACTCAGATGAAACACAAATAAAGTTGATTCTCCCTCTCTTTTTCTCTTTCCTTGTCTCTCCTCTCTCTCTATCTCTCTTTCTCTCTTTCTCTCTCTCTCTCTGTGTCTCTGTCCTTTTATCTTAAAAAAATAAAAGAATTACTTGGAGTATTAAAACATCATATGATACCCAATAAAATGTACAATTTTCTTTTTTTGCATCAATTAAAATAAATTTACTTTAGGTTAAAAAAGTTCTTCAAACCTGAAGAGTACATTTCTTTAAACCAAGTACATTGGTTCAAATAAAGAAACTATCACTTTACCAAAAAGATGTAATATTCAATCATATAACTCTATTTTGCTCAACTATTCTACTCTTTCCAACTCTGGGATCAATCAATACTTCTCAATTTATTTTCAACTTTAAAGTTTTTGCAATGAATGCTGCACAACAGTGCAAACCACGGAGAAACAAATATCTCAAGGATTTCAAAATTTGGACCTTAGAATAGGGGAATTGGTACAGTTATAATTCTGATGAAACAAGAAAGCTTTTTTTATATCACAAAGGCAGAAGTATATTCCATACACACTGCTGAGCTGTGACTTACTTTTTTTCTTAACAGTGTCTACAAACTATGATGATATTACAAATTTCCAAAACTTTGCCAACACTCAGAAATATACTCTCATTTTTGCTTCTGACAAAGTTCAGTTTTCATAATACAATGAATTTCAATAAAACCCCTGGGTAAGTCTTAGGAGTGCTTCAAGATGACAGGAAAAGAATGTCAGCAAGCAAAGTGTTTAAATGTGAATTCTCCTTTAATTTTTGGACTAGAAATAGTCCAAAGATAAGTAAACTATTTTCAAAAACATTTCATACTGAAAATTATTAAAGAAAAGTAAATTCGGATTACTGCGACGTTAGAAAGTTGACTCAGCCATGCTTGGTGTCAAAGCATAACATCAAACATGATATATGACATTCCAGTTAGGCCCAAATAAAAATTTAAGATTATTAAGATGAACACACTCAATATACAATTTGATTTCAAGCAATCAATTTTGCTATGCAACCAGGTACCTTACATACTTCTTCTTACAGAATCATGGTGTGTCAAATTGTTTTTGTGTTATTGTTCACCTTGTACTTCTGCTGACAAAGCCTTCAACATTCTAGTAATCTCACCCATCCATCTGACTAGCACCCCTCCATGTCTGAAAACCATCTCAGTGTCTCCCTCGCTACAATATTGAGTGGAAAGTTCTGAAATTTTGGCATAACTGCCTTAGAATTTGACTAAATATGTCTGTAATACATACATCTGACTAGTATCATCCAGTACTATTACTACTACTACTAATGATAATAATAATAATATGTGTACTTTGTAAATTCAGGCACTGTATTAAATACTTATAATTATTACTTTAATTAAAAACATCACCTCAGGGTAAATTTTTGTATGTTCTATTTCAACATATGAAGAAAATAAAAGTTAAGTTAATTGGCTTATTCAGATACCTAAAAAGTGATGAACCAGAATCTAGAATCTAAAAACCTATTAATAAGTTAGATTTCAAAAACAAAGTGCATGTGTGTGTACATTGCATACATGTATTGCTATGGTTTAAACATGAGGTGTCCCCCAAAAGCTCACATATGACAATTCAAGAAGGCTGAGGTAAAATGATTGGTTTACAAAATCCCCTAGAAAAATATTAACTGGCAACTGCATGCTGGTAGGGTGTGGCCAGAGGAGTTGGGGCATTGGGGACATGCCTTTGGGGTGCATATTCTGTATCTGGTCTAGAGTTCCTCTCTCTGCTGCTTCCCAGTGTGATGCCATGAGCTGCTTGTCTCTCTGGAGCCATGGCTGCCGCCATGATGGTCAGCATCACCTAGAGTCCGGAGGAATGGAGCCAGCCTTCCAGGGACTGAGACCTTCAAAACTGTCAGCCTCCAAATAAGCCTTTCCTCCTAAAATGTTTCTTGTTGGATCCATTAGTCACAGCAGTGTAAAAGTTGACAATAATATGTATGTATGTGTATGTCGACTCTAACCCAAAGAAAGCATTCAGTATATTTCCATGGAAGATTTGAAATGATCCAATGTTAGGAAATGAGAAAATTCAATGAAAACCAAATTAGAGGAAATGTTTATGTATGAATTGACCTTAGAGACCCTGGAAGCTTTCCAAATCTTGCTCTTAAGTTTCCTAGAGAATAGTGCTTAAAAATTGCTCAGCCTTTGTAGATCATATATAATTTAATAATAAATACATATTTATTTATGGTACATGCATAATTTATATGCATATCAAGTAAAATAAGACCAAAATTATTACATATTCAGATGATGGTTAATAGACACATAGAAAAGATACATCACTCAGCACCATTGAAAAGTAGTAGTGTTTGTGAAGCTACAAAGAGTGGGTAAATTGGTGGTATGGTGCATGGTAAAACTAATATTCCTAAGTCACAGGAAAATTAAAATCAAAATAATAGTCAGTTGTGGTGGTATACAGCTATAATCCCAGCAACTTGGGAGAATCACAAATTAGAGGCCCTAACCACCTAAGCACCCTGTGTCAAAAATAAATTAATAAATAAAAAGGGCTGGGGATGTGACTCAGTGGTTAAGCACACCTAGGTTTCATCCCTGGTACCAAGAAAAAAAAAATACAGTGTTTATTTAGGAAACACTTAAATCACAGCAAAACTAAAAATATGCCTAGTGTACTGTTTTGTTTTATTTTCTGTCCTTAACCAAGAAAAACAATTTAATTTGTTTGTATTCCATAGGGAAATAATAAGCAAATATTTATGAATGGAAATAAAATATATAACATGCTTTCTTCTATGAAACTAATGTGTACTTTCCACAGGAATAGAATGAGTTCTAACTTTCCGTTATGTATTTCTAAAGCCGCTTATGTTTTGCTGTACTGATACTCCACTAATTTATTTTTCTGTCAAATTTCAGTTACTTTCATAATGTCACTCCTGTACCAAAATGTAAATGATTACATCTTATATATTGTATTGTCTTGTTTACCTTGTATGCATGTTCAGTAACTGGCTTTTTCAAACATCCCTCCTGTTACAGTTCTTGCCAGACACTGAAACATTGGTTTCCTTCAGACTGCTAGTGGTGCACTGCCTTTTGTCTGGGTATGCACACTTCCCCAACAGCCCCTCCTAAAGGTTTTTCACAAGCACCTCTGTCATTTGCATTCTTTGTTTCTGTGTCCCTTTCTGAGGAGTCTTCTTGTACTTCAGACTCTTTCCCTATACTGGCTAGTTTTTCTTCGAGGACATTTATTTCCTGTCTGTGTGAAATCTGTCTATCCTAAAGCAATTTCTAATTCCTTACAAAACTGAAATTCATTCTTTCTGTGCCTCAAGCTGAGATTTCAGTTTTATCATTCCTCTGTTCTTATGCCTAAATGAGGCACGAACAGCATAATGAACTCCGACCGAATTTCAAGGAGAGCAAATGGATTGTGCTTTCATTTTGCAAGGTGACAGTAGCCAGAAGATTGTTCACTAATAAAAAATAAAGCAAATGGTGAGAGTCAATGGTTGCAAAGCACTGCTTATAAAAGGTGAAGAGAACTCTGCTTGGTAGAGTTTCTTCTGAATGGGAACCAGACTGATTATAAAGCATCATAAACAAATTTTAATACCTACTCTCAAAGACACGAAACTCCAAAGTCACCTCTCAAAGGGAAAGAGCAATGTTGTTATCACATCTTCTTTATACTTACTCCTTTTGTTTTCAGTTTCAAAGCTTATACTTTAATCATGCTTCATGTATCACAAAGATACATGAAGTGAGATTAGAAACACAATTACAAAGATAGTCATCAGGCAAACTCTGCTGTTTTTCCTGAAACATAACAACGTATAAAAACTGTACCTGGACAAGAATATATAAAGTGAGTCACTTCCACATTCTGTCTCAGTCTTTATTTAGGCTAAAGATTGATGGACACTTGTAAGAATTCCCAGGATCAGTTAATCCTGATAACATACAAATCATATGAAAAATAACGAAGTTTTCACATATATAAGGTGCTACTGGTATAGTATATTAAAAGTTTATTATCTTTAGTATTGACACTGTTGCAAATAAATGCAAATTCACAAATAGTTATAGGGTACTATAGATTTTTGCACCTAAATTTGCATGAAACTCATATTACATTATATTTAGTACCGTGTTGTGCAGTTGAAACACAAAACGAATATTTTAAAGAATTCAATATCAATTATAAATTGGCAGTTAAGCACCCCTCAAGGCTTTTGTTTACTTTAACTCCATTTAACCCATATTCCCATAGCCTTAAGTGAGATTAGTCTAATTCATAGACCTACCTTTCTGTATCAAATTACACATTGATAGTGATGAAAATATTAAAATAACCTTGTATAGCCTTACTGGGATATAAGCTCTTCTGCATGATTTGGGATGTACGAATGACTTCTTGGTTTGGTTGCTCTACCATTGCTCTTCTTTAAACTGGAATTTGTCCCTGGATTGTGCGGATACTTACTTACTGGTGATTTCCGTGTATGCTACAGTGAAACATCTGTGTCCTTCAGACAGATTCCTGAACCATTGGCTGACAATTGTCTGTGCTATGGCTTTAGGTTTGGAAGGCTTCCCTGATGGCATCCTAATCACCTTTCCCTGACTACAGGTTTAACTTGGTACAGTAGACACTGTCGTATCAGTGAAGAGTCATGAAGCTATGTAAAATGATGTAAACTTTTTGAGACTATAGCAGTCATTTTTGGTTCTATCATGATCAAAAACATATTAAAAAAAGAGCATTATGAATGTTTATTAGTGAAAATCATGACTTACACAAACAGGTTATAATTTGAAACCTGGAAATCATGGTATCTAATTGCCTTATGGTTTTGAAAATCTAGTTATGTGAATATTTCTAGGTTTGCTTTTTCAAAAAAATTTGGATAAGGAAAGAGTAATGTGTATATATATATATATATATATATATATATATATATATATTCAAAAGATTTTAAGGCATATCTTAAACGGTATCTTTTCTCCTACAGAACATGTAGAAAATAGAAGATTGTTTTTTGATGGAATCAGAGGAATAGGCTCCTACTCTGCTTACTGGCTGAGATTATGTTTATTTTAACACGTAGAAAGTACAAATAATAATTACTTTGTATTATTACTTAGAATATTATTCTGAAATTTCAAAAAAATTATATAATTCTCTAGTACTAAAGCAACCAATAAAATTTAATTTATAATCCAGATGAGAGAAGGCCATTGCAATGAGTTCTCAAAACGTCTATAGCATTTTACCACCTATGATCACTTAATATGCTTTTCTCTCTTGTTCCATGCCATTTTCTAACAACACTGACATTCTAGGCAGTTCCTAGACAAGCTCCAGGAAGATTACTATATGAGTAAATAAGCGTATTTTCTGAATATAGCATTCTTGCTCTTTAAAAGTGCATGGGGGCTGGAATTTTGCTCAGTGGTTATAGCACTTGCCTGGCATGTACAAGGACCCAAGTTTGAAACCCAGAACCACATACACAATGAAGTGTTAGAGCAACGAAAGCCACATGAAAAACTAAATAAAACTGATTCTTTCTTCCTCTCTCTCTCACTGTCCCTCTCTCTAAAAAATAAAAATAAAAGTGCATGCTGTTTTCGTTACATAGATATTTCAATCTTCATATTATATAACCAAAGACTAAAGACATTTAAATGTTTTAAGCCATTATTTGCTAATGTTCTTCTGTTTTTCCTTATGTCTTATTTTAAGCAGCAATTGAATAAGATAAAAGTAAATGATGGAGGAAATACACAGTATAAAATAAAATGTACATCTATTTATGTATTTCTTTTCCTGTCTCCATTCATATTTTTAAATTTAATTTTTTATAATTGCTGTATTCCTGGAAGAATTTTCTTTTCCTCCAAAAGACGCACACAGGAAAATTCTAAACCTATGAGAATCGGACAAGTAAATCAAGATTAAGTGTATCAACAAAAGCCTGAGCCTGAATTAGATTTCAGCAATCTTGATTTCTAGTCCTTTCTTCAATCAACTTATCCCATGACTTATGAGAAGTGCTAAAGAAAATAGCAAAAGTAAGAGATACAGTAGGATAAAAATAAGTTATTCCACAATTTCTGATAGGACTTGCTTATCTCATTCTTTTTTGATAAAATATAAAGTTAATGCTCTCTTCTTGCTGGCTACATCATCGTGAACTATACCAGAAAAGTTTATGTTCCTTTCTGTAGTTGAGTCTGGCTAAAATAACAATGTAGTAGAGAGCTAGTGAGGAATTCATATTCAAAACAGGTTGTCTTCATAGTTTAATTCTTATTTAAATAAGTCATTGCTATATGTTACTTGATTGTAAAATTGCTTGAAGTTAAATGATTATATTCATTGAGATGCTCCTGAGAAAATCTGAAATACTCTCAATTGAATTTTAGTTATAACATTATTTTCAAAAGGATATTTATTTGTTTCAGTCCTCTAAAATGGAGCACCATTATTTTTACTAAGTGATACATCTAAGAAATGATGCGTTATGTAAAAGATAACACAAGTTACGTGAAATATTCCTTCAGGGACTCATTTGAAGATTGCAATGCAGCTGAATGATTACAAAATATCCTGAAACACACTTAAAAACAATATAATCAAACAAGGCTGCAAACAGTCATATCTGCAGTGTTTGGGGATAGAGAAGTGCTAGTATTATTTAGTACTCATCATACATAATAAGGAAACAAAAGACTAAAGCAAGTTTAACATTTATCAGCTTTGGGGAAAACAAAATCTTACACCAATGCTCATTTACAATCATGGAGAATATATGTGCAAAAGCAGTTTAGAGCCAGTTTCTTATAAAATAAGGGAACAAGAGAAGCAGTAAGCAGTGGACCGAGTCCAATGAGTCATCTTAGGAAGAATAAGTTCTAATGGTTTTCAGCTTTTGTGTTAACCTGCAGAAGTTTTCAGGATGAACTTGATAGAACTAATGACTCTAGACTAGACTCTTGCATCCTGGACAAGTTAAGGATACTTATTTTGATTTCAAACCCTCCAAAAGGATCTCTATGAGGAACTGTTTGTCTTGAAGCACAACTGATTTCTGTTACCAAAGGAGCAGAGAATGGTTTTTGAATAGATAAAAAAGCAACTGATTTTCAAAAATTCTTCCACCATTTCAGTTATTTTTTCCTAGATCATGAAATAATAAAGTAAAATTTTAAATACAGATTAAAGTTAATAAAAGACACATGTTAAAATTAAACCAGAAAATATAATTTCAGTTAAGGAAAATATCTATCTATTTATCGTGTATCTATCATCTATCTATCCATTCATCCAGAAAATGTCTTTCATACTACCCATTTCAGGCTTCCTTAACAAAATACCAAAATGACTGGCTTAACACACTTTTATTTATCATAATTACGCATGCTAGAAGTCTGAGATGACAGTGCTAGCCAGATTAAGTTATCGGTGGAGGCCATATTCCTCATTATAGACAGTGCACCCATTTGTATTTTTTTTCCTGAAAATAAAAAAAAAAACATGAATTTTACAATGCATTTAAGGTAATTGATAGCCACAGCATTTTGGTTACAATTTTTTAGTCAAGTCTGCATATTTGTTGTAGACATAACCTGAGGCACCAAGGTAATCGCATGGCTGCCTGGTGGAACACATCCTGGGACCCTAAATCACACCTCCAAGTAATCAGATGCGCCCCTGGATGCCTACAGATTCTCCCTGTCCCCCATATAACAGTTGCCTTTGATATTCATTCTGTTGACCTTCAGGTTCACAAAAGCAGGTTTTATAACCCATACCTGTTTTCAGAGTATTCTTCAGAAGTGCATCTGCACCTTTTCTTGCTAAAGATTAGGTTGATTATGAGAAAATTATTCTTTGAGAGTTACTTCTAAACATCTTTGTTTCAACTCAATAAATACTGTGGTGAGAGCTAAGTGGTTAGAGTTGCCTTGTGAGTACTCTCCCCAGAAGCCCCTGCATCTAATTTGTCTTTTCAGTCTTTATTTCATACAGAATTCCAAACTAGCATCGATTATTTTGCAAGGTATTACACTTGCTGTAATGTCATTTTTCTTTTCTTAAGAGAGAGGAAGAGAATGAGAGCAAGTGAAAGAAAGAATCAACTTTATTTAGTTTTACATCTGGCCTTTGCTTCTCCAACAATTAGTTCAGTACATGGTGATAAGGGGTTTTGAGATGAGGCTGGTTTCTCTGCTCCCACTGGCGAATGGAGTTTGGGCTCACTGCAGATCTCCACAGTCAAAATAGCCTGTTTCTAGTGTTTGTAGCTATTTCCAGTTAAACTGGGAATTTGGACTGGCAGCAGGTTTCTGCAACCAAAATCCTGTTAGCAACTATCCATCTAAGACCTGGGATTTTCGCCATCCTGTTGAGCAGTGAGTGAGCAGCAGCTCTTGGTGTGGAAACACACACCAGGAATTCAGCGCCAATTTTCTGGGTTTTTGTCTCGCAAATTTGAAGATTAAAATCCATGGACAACTACAGAAGGGAAGAGTAAAAGAGTAGGATTTATTTATGGATGGAGAGCAGAGACTCCGCAAGGTGGAGTGGTGCCTGGATGCAAGACACTGAGGTACGTTAGACCAGGGATTATATTGGTTTGGGGTATGAACCTTGATTAAGACTCATGTAAAGCAGGCATTGAGAAAAGCACAAACATCATTGGTTAAACTATGTAAAAAGGCATTGAAATTGAGCACTGAAACCATTGATTACAATTTGTGCAAACCAGGTAGCAAATCATCTTTTCTAGTTCCCATCTGTGTCCACTCTCACTCCTTAGTTTTCCCACCACTGGGACAAAGGAGTTGCTCCCACAAGTGAGCCACATGGTCTTTTGCATTTGAAGGCCCTGAGCATACCCATTAATTGCTCTCTGCCATTAGCTTCTAGGTGTGGTTATATGGGCCCATTGTCCTGATTACCTAGCTATTTTACTATGTCTCCTAATCTGTCTCAATGGTGCAGGTTTTGAACCCAAGTCCTTGCACATGCCAGGCTAGCATTCCAACCCCTGAGCAACCACTCCAGTCTCTGTCATTTTTCCTAAAGTTAATATGAGATAACCTAGAATCATACCCATTATATGATCACATAAGATAGTCATATAGTAAATCAGACCTGGTTTATCACCAGAATTTACAAAACCAGACCTTGGGAAAGAACTAGGTATGGGGACACATGCATGGACTCTTTATGTAACAAATGTTTAGCCTCTCCTGATCATTATAAACTAGAAAATTCACAGTACAGATAATGCTTTCTAGCTGGATCCTCACATGAAGAGGAGGGAGAGAGATCTCTCATGTTTTGTGTTCTAAGGTTATCAATTCCACTAATGAAAATTACACTCTTGTAACAGAGTCATAACCCAAATATCACATTGAGGAATGGGTTTCAACATATGAATCTGGCGATAGGGGACAAAAATTCAATACATAGCTTTATATATCCAAATATCTAGGAAACACACACACACACATACACACACACACACACACACACACACTCACACACACACACACACACACTCTGCTCAAATAATCTTCCATTTAAAAACAACTATGTTGTTTCTCCACTTCAGGAAGTTGAGTCACTTCATGTCCTCAAAATGGTTTTAATCCTCACATTTACTTTTTATACAAAAATCCTAAAATATTTATTATGCTATTAAAGAATAAAAATATTTTATGCAATTTAAATAATTATAACATCTTAATATTTGACAAAAGTTAAATAAGCTGAAAACTAAAATTCAATCAACATGCAAATAAATAGTAAATGACATAAAATTCTGCATGCATGCATCTATACAAAAACCATCTGTTCATAAATAATTAAATAGTCATAATTTTAAAGAACGGATGCATTAAACACATTTTGCCAAACAATATTAAAACAGACTAAGACTCTATTCAGTGGTACTAGGATTTTTTGTATTAAGGAATAAAAAGTAGAATTTTAAATGTGTAAGAGAACTGCTATCACCCAAATTTGTATTCTTCTGAATTAAACAAAATGTTCAGCATAGTTGTATGTTTCAACAACTTATCAGATTCTTCACCATATTCCCATGTATACTTACTAGACAACTTCTTTAAATGCTCATTTATAGTCTAAATATATGCATAACACACAGGACAACTTAATATTCCTAACAGAAGAAAAATCTGCCTCATTCCTGAGTTTATAAGAAATAGAAACTCATCGTAAGACAAACTGAAGTTTATATTATGTAAAAATTATAGGGTAGAATGTAAAAATTATCTGAAAAACAAGAATTCCAACTCAATTATCAATAACATAGTCATTCTTTCATGTATCTTTTTAAGTAATCAGATATGCTTACATATGTACACACTGCTGTAGAAGTTGAATCATATGATTTAAATTGTTTGATGGGAGGCAGAATAAAATGTCCTTCAAGATTCCTGACCCTGATATATACATCTTTTATAACCCACTGCCCTTGAGTGTGAATTGGACCAGTGAATAGGAATATTTGACTTTAATGGTTAGAACACTAATTATTTGACTTTGAGAGAACCAAAAGAGATAATATTTGGGTGTAACTACACTGAAAGGGTAAACTTTTAAAGAAAAGTAGAGCATCAGAGAGACACTCTCCTTCCATTCATGTTGCAAACTGACCATAGAGCGGCATGGCAAGAAAAGAAGAGAACCATCTAGCAACTGAGGGTACCCCACAGCTGATGCCAGTAAAAAAGGAAGCAGGAAGAAAGGAACAAAGGGAGGAAAGGAGGAAGGAAGAAAATGTCAGGTACCGCAAATAGATTTTGTGAGTAAGCATGCCACAGATTTCAGAATGAATCCCAATTAGCAGAAAGAACACAATGTGAGGCCAACCTTGACTTCAGCCTGGTGAAATTTAAGTAGCAGCTCCAGTGAATGCACTACTGAACCACAGAACCTGTGATATAATAAACTATAGTATTTTAACTACTGCATTTGTGGTTATTTTTTCAGAGCATTAGGAATGTAAAAGAAAGGATTTTGACATGAATCTAGTTTTATATTTCTTACTCTGATGTTTTCAGGTTTAATTTGCCCACATTACCAACAAAATAAGTAGGTAATAACTCAAATACACACACTTTAACCTATTCATTTAGTAGAAATGTACTTTTACTAAAATGAGATAATTTAAACTCAACTCTATACACTATATATCCATAGCTAAAAAATACATCAGTGCCATCTTTCTGAGAAAAATTTTCTAAATGCGAATCCATGCCTTCTGGTTGCAAAGTGTTCCATGGAATGAATAAGCACATCATTTTTAACTATTTCCTTATTTAGATTGTTTCAAGTTTCTTTGCACTACAAATAAATATTTTAATAAGTGTGTGTGCTCCTATGATATTAAATATTGATAACTATTTGTGAATAGGATGTCACAGTACCATAAACTGTATTCTATTATCACATAATAAAATTTTATGATAGTTGATCATTTATATTTGCTGTTATTTGAATGTCTATTCAAACACAAATATCTTTGGGATTTTTAAAAAATGTTTTTCTCAATCACCTACAAATATTTTTAAATTATGGATATAAATTTTTCTGGGATCAAGTTGAAATTTTTTTGTATCAATCTATCTTTTTCTTACAGGTACTCATTATATGTTATAAAATTTCTAAAGAAGTTTTAGATCATTATTTCATTTAAACATTTAGGAATACACCAAAGGAAATATAGTAATATTCTGAGAATTACCAATAAAAATGTGCACTTTCAGGTCTTTTTGTAGTACTTTTCCATTACTTTTGTATTACTATATTCAAACATTTAATGATTAAGATCAGAGGGTCAGATAAACACTACTCAGAGAGAGAACTCCAAAAATCATTGAAATAGATCAAATTCTGCTCAGGCTGAGCTGGAAAGCTCACTTAATTCCATAATTGAATCAGCCTGGGCAATATGGTGAGATCCAATCTAAAAAAAAAATGAAAAAATTCATCAAATACATATAGAGCCCTGGACTGTAGAAGACTTTGCATATACACTGAACTCATTTAGTATTTCATTTCCTAGAGGTGTTTTATGAATATATTTTTATAGACATAGAGGAGGAAAGGATCTAATTGTAAAGAAGGAGATAACATTTTACAGATGATGCTACTTGGAAATATTACAAGTTATGGAAGTTACATACATTTTGAAACATTCCCAAAGTCACCTCCAACTTCTTCTTATAACTATAAAATGAAGAATCCAGGATTAAAACCCAGACAACTTGAGAGGGGGATGAAGATGGCAAAGGGGCGGGAGGGCTGCAGGTAGAATCTCTCCATGAAACAGGACACCAATGGTGGGAGAAGTGCCTTTCTGTGAACAGCAAAATATTTGCCTAAACTCATTAGTAGACAAGCAAGGAAATTTAGAGATGCAGAGGCTTGGATAAACTGAGCATAGAAGAAAATCCCAGCTCCAAGGATGGCCACCCAGCTGGTGGACTGCTAGATCAGCACAGAGGGGAGGGAGCAGCACACACACATAGAGGATAGACACATTGGCACCTGAATCTCTGGTATCAGAAGAACTCATGCTGCGCTATATAGGGGAACCCAGGGACTGCATTAGTGCATGCAGCATAGACTCCCCTGAATCTGGCTGTGGTAGCCAGAGGATCACCATTTTCACTCTACTTGGTGGGCAGTCTAAACAGTTTTTCCAAAAACTAGGACCTCAGATCAGAGGTCTCCCCAGTGACTGCTCCATCAGGCAACTGATTGCTTCAGGACCAGTGTTCTGACTGCCCTGGGGGTTGTGTAGGCCTGGTGGACCCTCCCTGCTAGTTCTGCAACTCTCGAGTAGAGGCCCCCCATATCCCAACATAAGCTGAATTCCAGGCAAAGTTTGCTTTCAGAATTCTGCATCATAGGCAGTTACATAGGAACTAATGGGCTGCGTGGGACTGGCTTACAGGACCTGTGACTCTGAAATGCAGATACTGCCTGCTCCTATGAACAGAAGGGGCATACTGGACCAGCACTTTCCTCTGCTTTCAGGCTCTGAGACCTGGGAAGAGAGGCTGTGCCATAGGTCCTTTGAGATCCAAGTGGAACTTGGCTTCTACACCCCTTGAGTTTGCATTTGAGACCTTACCAGGCACCGGTCTGGCTGAGCTGCTATCTTCTTCTCACTGCTCCCCCCACCACCTTGCTGGGGCTGCAACTGTCTCAGGTAACATCTCTTTGGGGCAGGTGAGGAGGGCCTCAGGTCCTCAAGATTGAGGTACTTGGACTTTTTCTTCTTCTGTCTGTGCTGTGTTTCGTTTGTGTCTGTCTGTGATCTTGCAAACTAGCACATGCTCTGTTTGTGCTGTAGAGGCTCCTGGTAGTGATCCTCTCCACTACTCCTTCTTCCTTTTACTCTGTCAACACCTAAACTGTAGTATGCTCTTTCTCATCCTCCCTCAAAGTCATTACCCCAATCGCTTCCCCTTACTTTTCTTTATTTTATCTGAATACCCTGCATCATCTGTTCTCTCTTTTTGCTCTCTCTCCAAATTCACAAGTTCCTCACTACCTTCCTATCACATTCCTTTTGTTATCTAGACTTTTTTTTCTTTACATACAGAGGTTTTGGAAAACTGAAGTGAATGCCTACCTTGAAAATGAGTTTCTGCTTTGAAACCAAGTATAGTCTGAAGACTCCCATGGAAGAAAACTGCTAATCTGTTTGCTCTTATAGGTGGTAATCAGCACTGTAACAGCTACAGTTGGCACAAAGTACCCAGATCAACACTGTCTGTTGTATGCTTTGACTGTACATTTTGATTCCTACCCCCTATTTCCTGAGATATTGGAAATGATAAAGGTCCATAATAATTCACAGGTTTGGGAGCCAACCATTGAACTGTACTATACAAATTATATCCCAGCCCATTTAGGCAAGTACTCCACCCCATCAACAAAACCCACAAGTGAATTATCCAGTGACAGATCTCAAACTCCACTCCCTGAAACTGAAAATGAGGAAAAAGGAAATAATCCTCCACCTCAGACCCACAGCTCTCCACCCAAGGAGTCCATGGACAGGGTCCTAGATGAAAACATAGAAAAAAGTATCAGTAGTATGATCATTAAAACAATCAAAGACTTAAAAGAAGACTTAAGGAAGGAAATAAGAGAGCAATTTCAGGAGCTAAAAGAACACTTTGATAAAGAGCTAGACATTCTGAAAAGAGGTGTAGCAGAGCTCCTAGAATTAAAAAACACAATCATCCAAATTAAAAGCTCATTGGAAGATACTAATATCAGAGTAAGCTCAGAAGAAAATAGAACCTCAGCTCTCAAAGAATGAACATCAGACAATGAAGACAGGCTGAGCAACATTGAGTGCAAGGAGGATAGACAAGAAAAGAAACTTACTGATCATGATCACAACTTCCAAGAAGTTTGGGAAGAGATGAGATGAAGAAACCTGAGAGTAATTGTGATAGGAGAAAACATAGAGCAATAAATGAATGGCATTAATAATTTTCTCAATGAGATGCCAAAATAAAATTTCCCCCATATCAGAATTGATCCAGAAATTCAAATTCAAGATGCTTATAGGACACCAAACAGACCTAATCAAATAAGAAACTCACCAAGACACATTATATATAAAATGAATAACAGAGAAACCAAGGAAATAATTTTAAAAGCAGCAAGGGAAAATACCAAATCACATTCAGAGGCAGTCCAATAATTTCTGTGGATTTTTTTTTTTTGGCCTCAGACAATAAACACCAGGAAAGCATGGAATGATATTTTTCAAACTTTGAAAGAAAATAATTTTTAGTCAAAGATGCTATACCCTGCAAAACATATCTTTAAATGTGACAGAGAATAAAATATGTCCATGATAAGTTCAAATTAGCAAGATACATTAACACAAAACCAGCTCTACAGAGAATACTCAAAAACAAACTTCTTACAGAGGAACAAGCTAACAATTCCCAAATCCCATAAACAGAAGAAAATGAATAGAAACATAGCTCACTAAAAGATAACCAAGAGGGCACAAAACACAGCAATGGTCACAATGCCAGGGACCCATAGTCACATACCTATTCTAACACTGAACATAAATGGACTCAATTTCCCAATCAAAAGACACAGATTAATGAACTGGATCAAAACTCAAAATCCAACAATATGTTCCTTACAGGAGACACACCTCACAGCCAAAAATATCAAAGATAGAAACTGAAAGGTTGGCAAAAAGCCTACAAGGTCCAAGAAGTAAGCTTCTGTTGCAACCCTTATATCTGACAAAATTAATTTTGACCAAAAATTATTCAGAAAGGATATAGAAGGTCACTACACCATTGTAAAATGAACAATACACCAAGAAGACATAATGATAGCTAACATTTAAGCCACCAAATACAACCTTCTCAAATATATGGAAAAAGTACTTTAGGGCATTAAACCCCTCACTGATCTCAACACATTAATTCTGGTGGACTTTTGTACACCACCATCAACAATAGACAAATTATCAAAGCAAAAAAAAATCAATAAGATACCTCTAACCTAAACCAACTCTATCAATCAATTGGACTTAACTAACAGACATTATAGAATATTCCATTGGCTGAGTTTACCTTCTTCTCAGCAGCACATGGATCCTTCTCAAAATAGATCACATCCTAGTCCACAAAGCCAATCTTAGCAAATACAAAAAAAATTGATATAATCCCATGTACCCTGTCAGATCACAAAGGTATGACCTTAGCAATTAACTGCAAGAAAAAAACCAGAAAATATACAAATACTTGGAGATTGAATAATACCCTCTTAAATGAAGAATAGATCAAAGATGAAACAAGAACAGAAATTAAGAAATTCTTGGAAATGAATGAGAATGAAGAAACAAAATATCAACATCCATGGGATAATGTGAAGCATTCTTAAGATGTAAATTTATAGCACTGAGTCCCTTCATTAAAAATCAGGAAAGAGCTCAAATAAATAGACTATGCTTCACCTTAAATCCCTACAAAAAGAGGAACAATTCAATCCCAATTCCAAAAGAAGAGAGGAAATAAATAAGATCAGAGCTAAAATCAATGAAATTGAGAAGAATAAGAACAACAACAACAACAAAACAATACAAAGTATCATCAAAATGAAGAGTTGTTTCTTTGAAAAAATAAATAAGATCAACAAACCCCTTGCCAATCTCACCAAAATGAAGAATGAAATGAAGCAAAACCACAAAATCAAAGACAAAAAGGGAGATATTGCCACTGACTCAACTGAAATACAGAAGATTATCACAACTCATTTTGAAAAGATATACTCTTACAAGTTTGATAACCTGGAAGAAATGAACAACTATTTAGCCACATATGACATTCCTAAATTAACATGGGAGGACATTGAAAATGGAAACCAACAAATCCCAGGTATCAAAATTGAAACAGCGATCAAAGACCATCCAAAAGAAAAAAGACCAAGACCTAATGGATTCTAGCAGACATTTACAGAAGAATTAACAACTCTTTGTAGTAAGCTATTTCATAAAATTTAAAGAGACAGAACCCTCCCAAATACTTTTTATGAAACAAATATTACCTTGATACCAAAACCCAACAAAGACACAACAAAAGAAAACTACAGATCAATTTACCTGATGGACATAGATGCAAAAATCCTTAATAAAATCCTAACAAACCACATCCAAAACACATCAAAAAGATAATACATCACGATCAAGTGTGCTTCATTTCAGGAATGCAAGGCTGGATCAACATACACTAATCAATTAATGTAATTCATCACTTAAACAGAATTCAAGATAAAAATCATATGATCATCTCAATTGATGCAGAAAAGGCCTTTGATAAATATGACAAACCTAAAGCCAGCATTATACTTAAAGGGCAAAGACTGAAAGCATTCCCACTGACTTTAGGAACAAGACAAAGATGTCCACTCCCAGCATTCTTATTCAGTATAATCCTTGAAACCTTAGCAAGAGCTATCAGACAAGAGAAGGAAATCAAAGGAATTCATATAGGCAAGGAGGAAGTCAAGCTATGCTGATAATATGATAATATAATCCTATACCTAACACATCCAAAAAGCTTAATCAGAAGATTCCTAGAGCTTATAAATAAATTCAGCAAAGTGGCTGGTTTTAAGATCACCATTCATAAGTCAATAGCTTTCCTATACTCTATCAACAATTCTGCTGAAGAAGATATCAAGAAATCCATCCCATTCACAATAAATACAAAAACAATAAAATACTTGGGCATCAATCTAACAAAGGATATTAGGGATCTCTAAAATGAAAACTATCCAGCATTAAAAAGAGAAATTGTAAAAGACCTGGGTAGATGGGAAAACATTCCATGTTCTTGGTTAGGCACAATCAATATCATTAAAATGGTCATTCTACAGAAAGCCCTGTATACATTGAATGCATTCCCCATCAAGATAGCAATGACATTCTTCACTGATACAGAAAAAGCAATTCTCAAATTCTTTTGGAGTAACAGGAAAATCAGAATAGCCAAAACATTACTTAGCAAGAAAGAGGAAGCAGGTGGTTTCACAATACCTGACCTGAAATTATATTGTAGGGCTACAGTAATAAAAACAGCATGGTATTGGTATCAAAACAGACATGAAGACCAATGGACCAGATTAGATGACATCAAGACAAACCCAGAAATCTATAACCATCTAATATTTGTAAAGGGTGCAAAAAATATAATGTGAAGGAAAAACAGCTTGTTCAACAGATGGTGCTGGATGAACTGGAAAGTCACATTCAGACAACTGAAATTAGATCATTATCTCTCACCCTGCACAAACTCAAACTGAAAGGGATCAAAGAATTAGAAATTAAACCAGCAACTATACAATTGCTAGAAGAAAAAGTAGAATCAATACTCTATGACATCAATGTAAGCAGCACCTTCCTTAACAAGTCTCCTGTAGTGCAAGAATTAAGGCCAAGGATAAATGAGTGGGATGCCATTGAACTGAAAAGCTTCTGCACAGCTAAAGAATGAGTCAAGAATGTCAAGAGAGAACCTATAGAATGGGAGAAAATCTTTGCCTGCTGTACCTTTGACAGAGGGCTAATATTCAGAATATACTAAGAACTAAAAGAACTGAACACCAAAACCACAAATAATCCTATCAATAAATGTGTTAAGGAACTAAACAAAAACTTCTCAACAGAAGAAGTCCAAAAAGCCAACAAATATATGAGAAAATGTTATGCATCACTAGCAATCAGAGAAATGCAAATCAAAACTACACTGAGATTCTACCTCACTCCAGTCAAAATGGCAAAAATGAAGAATATAAACAATAACAGATGCTAGAAGGGTTGTGCGAAGAAAGGATCACTATCACACCATTGCAATCTTGTACAACAGCCACTCTGGAATGCAGTGTGAGTCTCCTTAGCAAACTGTAGTTGGAACCACCTTATGACCCAGTATCCCTCTCCTGGGTATTTTCCCAAAAATGTTAGAATCAGCATATTACAGAGACTCAACTATATCAATGTTTATAGCAGCTCAATTTACAATAACTAAACTATGGAACCAGCCCAAATGTCCCTTATTGTATAAACAGATTCAAAAACTGTGCTATTTGTATACAATGGAGTTCTACTCTGGTATTAGAGAGAATAATATCATGGCATTTGCAGCCAAGTGGATGGAGATGGAAAAATGATACTGAGTGAAATATCCCAAACTCAGAGCTTTAAGGACCAAATGTTTTTTGTTTTTTCTCATATGTGGAAGCTAGAGTAAAATCTAAGACATATTAAATGTTAGCTAAGCTCAAAAATAAACTTGGCATAGGTGAGCTTTCACATAGCAGGGGTGACCATAACTTTGAAGCTGGGGGGAGAAGGGATGGAGGTAGGGAAGGAAGAGAGAGATTAGGAGGGTTGTCAATGCAACTGGGAACCCTTGACTCCCATGAGATGTCCAACTATACACAGGTGGGCAAAGAAGCTCAGAAAATTCAAAAATTAATATACATGCATATGCTTGTTTCTATCTATAACATGAAGGTAAAGGAGAGGAGACATGAGAGTGGGGAGTTGGATGAAGGGAGGAGATCCTGGACTGTGATTGGCCTTAACTTACTTTGTCAATATCCATGTATGCTTGAATATGTAACAGCAATTCCCTCCAATATGTAAGACTATGTTGAATGATAAAAAATAAATTAAAAAAAAGAACCCAGGCAACTTGTCTTGAAAACTCACCCTCTTAAGTAGAATATTATACTACTTCCTCTTTGCATGTTTATTTAGCCATGGATGAACTCAACTAGGTACATAGTGCATCTTAGCTGCTGACATTGCAAGTCTTCCAAATGACTTTATACATTTTTTTGAGTGAGCTAAATTATTATGAGGAATATACCCCATGAGATATATATTTAATAAAGAAAAACAGAAATTATTCTAAATTAATTTAAAAATCAGTGTCAAAATTATAAAGTGACTTTTTTTCTAATATGTAACTTATGATCTTTTCATCTGGAGGTTGCACCCCCTCAGGGACTTGGACATTTTGTACATGAAGTTGGAAAACATGGAAGAAGAATGCATGAGAGAGAATTCTGAAGTGAATATACTTTGGGAAGTTTAAGTGATTATATTAATCTTACTTTAATAAAAGGTGATTTTTTTTCTCTTACCAGATAATAGATTATATCTATTATACTAAATCTTTTAGATACATCACATCAATTCATGTTTTGATTAAAATTCAATAAAATGTTCACAATTAACAATTACAGAAGTTTGAAAAACCTTGCTGGTTGTGTACCTAGGAAAAAAGAAAAAGAAACTGGTTTTACCCTGGAGCTTGCCTGTTTAATTTATTTACATCAGTCAGTCCAAGATTGATCACCACATGATCTACAAAAACTAGGTTAGACTAAAAAGTTTGGCCCTTAAGGTATGGATAAATACTGGTATTAATACTTTGTTCGTATGCAAACTATTTTGCATTAAAATATAGAGAAGCATTTGGACAAATTTTTTGTCTCTTTATTTTTCACTTAAATAATGTTTTCATCTGATGTACTGAGCGATTTCTCTCCAGCCAGCTCTTCAGAATGCTTACTAACATCTTCTTTTAACTTTTTAATTTAATTGAAATATGCTTGAATATTTGAACATGTAGACACCTTTCATGTACAGACCATATTTCAGGAATTTAAGTTATCAGCTAAGGACCACATAAGGATAAGTAAAGATAGGTAAAATTTCCATACTGCAGCCACCATATGATATTATAATATATATATATATAAACCAGATTTTTAAATAAATAATTAAAAAATATATAGTATGTGTGCTCCAACTTAATTATTAGAAGTTATTACTGCTTTTAGGATCTTGAAATACGTCATACTAAATAATCATCCCATAGCAGATACAATGAATGCTGAATAAGTATATATTTTTCCATTAGAATAAAAATGGGAATTAAACAACCATCCATTTTTTTTTAACGTGAGGACCATATGATTTGTATAGTCTTCCAAAGTTTAATCTTCAAGGTGCATTCTCACAAATTTCACAAAACAAAACAAAGCATAGCTTGTTATTTTTAAAAAATAAATTGGATATGAGCTTTATATTTTTCCAATGTATGCCAACACCAAACTGTCAGAAATACAAATATTTATTAATTGTGCACTTACAAAATGAAAAATTTTTTTTTAAAGAGAGAGGGATAGTGAGAGAGACAGAGAAAGAGAGAAACAACTTTATTTAGTTTTTCACATGGCCTTAGTTGCTCCAACACTTAGTTGTGTACGTGGTGCTGGGGTTTGAACCCAGGTCCTCATGCTTGCCAGGCAAGCACCTAACCGCTGAGCCACCGCTCCAGCCCCCAAAATGAAAATTATTAAGATTAGTAAACCTAATAGAAATAGAGGCTCTAAAAGATGTTATTTTAAATTTCTATTGGAGAAGAAAAATGTCCCTACTTGTTCCAATCAAATGATCAAACACCATTAGGCATCAAGTCTTCTCTGGGTGGAACACTTTTGATAGGTAAATGTGACACTAAAAATTATTGATTAATTAATTTTATAATTAGCTATCAGACCTGCTTTCAAGACCAGTTAAAAGGAATCAGTGATATTTTTTAAAAATTTATTTTAACTGACACTTTATCATAAAAATTATAGTCATTAATGGAGTAGCATGATGTTTCAATTACGTATGCTTTGTAAAGTGCTTAAATCAAGTAAAGCATTTATTTATTCAAATGTTTATCATTACTTACAAAGTACATCCTTCTAGTTTTTTGAAATATACATAATGTATACATAATTGTTATTTGTAGTCACCTTACAAACAACACACCCAAAAATGAATTGCTCCCAAGTGTAACAGCATTCCTGATCAACCTCTCCTTTATTTACCTACTTAAAATTCCAGCATTTGGTAATCACCATTCTGCTCCCAAATTTTACCAGTTCTATTTTTTTTACATTATACATATAGGTGAGTTCATATGGTACTTGTCTTTCTGTAACTAGCTTATGTCACTTAACATATTATTCTCCAGTTTAACCCACATTGTTACAAATGACAAGTTATCTTTCTTTTTTGATGGCTGAATGACATTATTTTGTGTCTATGTACCTCATGTTCTTTGTCCATAAATTGGTTTATGGACACTTATATTGCTTCCACTTTTTGGTTATTGTGAATTGTGCCATAATGAACATGGTAGTACAACTGTCCCTTTAACATACTGTTATTTCCTTTGCATGTGTACCCAGTGGTGGGATTGGTGGATCAGGTGTTGAGTCTGTGTTTATTTTCCTGAGGAATCTCAATGAAATTTTCCATAATGGTTGTACTAGTTTACATTCTCACCAACAGTGTCTAAGTCATCCTTTTTCTTAATATCCTCACCAGCTCTTGTTACCTGTAATTTGTTTGATAATAGTCATTCTCATTGGAGTGAGGTCATACCTTTTTGTTATTTTGATTCACATTACTCTGATGACTGGTGACACAGAGCATTTATTTTATGTACCTTTTGGTCATTTTCATGTTTCAGTTTGAGATATGCCTTTTGAGGTCTGCTGCCCCCCTTCTTTTTTAAAGAGAGAGAGGGACAATGAGATAGAGTGAGAGAAAGAAAGAATCAATTTTATTGAGTTTTTCATATGGCTTTCGTTGCTGCAACACTTTGCTGTGTACATGGTGCTGGAGTTTGAACCTGTATCCTCATGCATGCCAGGCAAGGAACATAAACACTGAGCCACCACTCCAGCTCTGCCCAATTTTTTTAGTATTTTTTTATTGGTTTAGCATTGCCTTACATAATGAAGGGCTTCACTGGTGCACATTCATAAATGCATACATATTGACAGAGTTGATAAACCTGATCCTTGTCCAGGATCTCCCCCAATAACCCCCACTCCCCAATCTCACGACTCCTCTGTAAATCCTCTGTTGTCCATTTTTAATTCATGTTTTTTTTTCCAATTGAGATTTGGGAGTTCCTTATATGTTTTGGATTTCAATCTCTTTCAGATGCATAGTTTACATATATTTTCTCCCATTCTGTGGGTTGTCTCCGTACTCTAGTGTAGAGACACTACACTAAAGAGTAGTGTCTGGAACACACAGCTATCTAACATCAATATAAATTTTGAGAAAATTTTTCCCGGGAGTAACAAAACAATTCTGTTAAGAAATATAGTCCACAGGCTGAAGTATAGCTCAGTGGTAGAACACTTGCCTAGCATATGCAAGAACCTGGGTGAAGCAGCACTGGAAAAAAAAAAGGAGGGAAAAAGAAAATACATTTGATACTTTACACAAAAATTTTTACCCCTTTATTCTGGACTTTTTTAAAGGAAAACTCAAATTTACAGAGTCTTAAAAAAATTTAGTATATTTTTTTTCCAAGTTTGAGTGAACTTTTACAAAAAGCAATTAGTTATAGAGGACAGAGAAATGGCTTAGTCATATAACTTTGTCTCTTTACCTCAACTTTCCTAAATGTATCCAATGGGAAACAAATCTCAAACCACTTGAAAATTTGAGAAGCACTGGTGACAGTTGTGAAGGAAAATATTCAGTGGCCTTTATGTATTCTTAGAAGGTTTAGACCTCTCTATTCCAAGTTTACGTGTATAGAAGAAAATTTACCAGAAATTAAAAAATTATCAACCGTGTTCGGAAGGCACAATCCTACCTTCTGTGCACAGAAGAAATCTACCTGCCTATGAATCCCTGAAGCCTCCAACTGAGCTTCAGTAGGGTTGTCTAATGCCATTCTACCACAAGGAAGGAAAAGCACCTGTGTAATGACCTCCAGAGGGCACCCAACCATCCACACTAGCTTCAGTTTAGGTGTGAGTAGGGAAAAACAAAATGTGACATAAATATTTGATATCTTAAACCCATACTAGTAACCTACATATGTATATACTAGCTAAAGAACAAGAAAGTTTTCTTCCTTGAATGAAATATTTTAAAATGTTAGCATATTGACAATTTTGTTTTTAATTTGGAAATAAAAACATATCTCAGTTCAAACAGATGGCTTAGTACACTTATGTGATAAAATTTAAGAGAATCATGATAACAGTATAAATAGTTTTGTTCATTTTGATTATACATATTTAATATACATTGTCTTGGAGATGAGAGCAACTAGGGTTGCTTAATAGTAAGTGCTGCAGAGCACTAATGTATCTTTAAATAACAATACTTAGACATGCACATAATAGTTGCTTAAACAGAAAAAAACTAAATGGAATAAAAAACAGATTGATTTATAATGGAATACTAAGCCTTATAGATTGACTCTAGTTATCAGCCATTCACATATTGATCAATATGCAAAAATAAGATAAACAATTTATTCTCTCAAAAGGCAATTTTATCAGAAATCATGGATAGATCAGGGATCATATGAAAAAGTCATGTAGGTATTATAATACAAATAATACAGAATACTTAGTGTCTATGAGCCCCGGATTAAGCACCTGAAATATATCCCTGAGCAGCTTTATCTTATGCATTGATTAGAGGTCATCACTTTTAATATTATAAGCCATTAATTTAGCAATAAGTGCACATTCATAATATTCTAAGGAAAATATGTAGGATGATAAAAAGTTGCTTGTATGTTTAACCCTATAATAATTATATACATAACCCTAGATCTGAAATAAATAGAATAAACCTAAAATTACTAGTAGAGGTACAATATGTCATTGATCAATTACCTTACCTTACACATGAGAAAAATCTCCATGGATTTTAAATGCTTGTCTGAAACGGTGTTCCCTACTGACTGGTAGCTAAAATTTCAGGGTTAGAATTTACATCCTCTGTATTGAGGAGGGCCACTGTTGTCTTCATCTGTGAGGCTTTATTACACTAAGATTATATTAATATAGGGAAAGAGATGTAAGCTGTGTAGGAAAACGATCTATATAGTTCTTTTGTTTGAATCCTAATTAATCTAAATTATTCTTCTATATTATTGAAAAAAAGTATAAAGAGTTTCTTTTTTTTAACTTGTTTTTAATTCCCATATTTTTCTTAAGGTTGAAATTTCTTGCTTCTAGCAGCAGCATAGAATCTTTTTCTAGACATTTGTGTGGGCTGGATATATAGTTCTGGAGTATAATTCAACATACATTAATAAGTTCTGACAAGACTCTCAAAATGTTTTGTGTAAAACAGTAAAGTGTCTGATCCTAATAATGAAATCTTAAGGGGAAAAGCTTTTAAATCCACATGAAAAATGCATACATTAATTTTTTTCTTGAACTTGATTGAAATTCTGAGAATTTTTAAAATATTCTAATCATTTAATGCAGTTATGTTTCAGTGAACTTCAAACAGGTATTAAGAGAAGTTGATATATTGCTTTTTCAAAGATTAAATATCAATATAAAAGCACAGTACCTAGTGCATAGTAGGCATAAGAAAACTATATGTGAATTACTTTTCTTGTTTTTTGTGAATAGATACATTGTGTGACAAAAGTGTATGAAACGCATGAATATTATGAACAAAAATCAAACTTACATAAAGAATGTACATTACAGTAAAGAATTATACCACTGCTCTCCCGGTGTCTGAGAATAGGAGTGATACCAACAACTTCTTGGCATATAGTGTAACTGTGATTAGATGCACTGAACAGCGTACAGGATCTGTAAATTATGGAAATATTTGTTATAAAATTCACCTGGAAGATTTAAATAAAGTCAAATTATGAGTGTCCAAAGCATGTATAAAACCTGTTTCATCTTACACAATTTGAGAGACTGCACTTTGTGCTTTGTTACTACTTTTCCAATAACGTTCAGGTGTTCTATTGTCCTTTATAGGTAGTCTAGTTTAAGATAAATGGAAATAAGTTTTTTTCATATTCTTGTCAGTACTGTACTCCATATAAGCAAATAACATAAAACATTTTGCCATAAACAATCATTGTTCATAAATATCAAGTAAATATTGAAGTGCATTTAGAAAGCATTTTTCTTTCTGGATAAAAACAGAAATAGCTGAGAAGCATGTGACCGTGCTCATGGAAAATAACATGGCTGATATCTTATTTTACATGCCCTAAAGTTAGTGATAAAATATTGTGAAGTCTGAGAAACATAATGTATAAATAAGCAAGTTTCCTTAGAGTAAGATCTACCTAGTTATCAAAACTGATCACTTGCAGATTGTGAGTTATTGGCTTTTGCAACCATGTCACTGTCTTTCGTTTTGCTTACTTTTTTATATATACTCTTCCTCTTCTCCTTTGCGTCCTTCTCTTTTTCTCTATTTCAAGTCTTCTATTTCTCCAAACTTGGTTCTCTATCTCCTTTTGGTCCCTTATTATATTACTTATGTCTATTTTCCTTGTGCTCCTACATAAAAAGCATATTGACAAAATTCTGTGTATACCAATATCTTATGCTTTTTATTTAATACATTAACTAATAAATGCCAATATATGTGTTTAAAATATAATGTATATTGTGAGACTCATATTTGTGTATACATATACATAAAATGCCTTGATGAGGTTATATGCATATTTGAAAACAAAAACAATTAAATATATATTGAACAAATCCAAGGATTAAGACAATTTAGTCCAAATAAGGAAGTTGAAAAGGAGACAATGAAAGTCACTTCCTCATGGAGCCACTAACTGTTTAGAAGTTAAAACTCTGAAATATTGGAAAGGGTTTGAAAGTCTTGTAAATTATAAATGAGAACCTGGATACCCCTTTGCTGCTGGCAAGTAACTAGCTGAATATCACCACATCTATAGGAGTGGTTTCCAGAGGGCAAAGTATTAGGGTTACATACTTGGAGCACCAGGAATAGGAAATTTTATGAAGTTCAAGGCAAACATGAGGAAAATTGCTGAATATTGGATATTGATGTGCCAGATTATCTGCTCATTTCAGGAACCTACTCTTAAATGTGCTTTACTTTTGATATCCCCCAAAGGCCAGGGATTGAAGCCTTGGGCCTCAGACCATGGCACCATTATGTGGATTCTTTAAGAAACAGCCTAGTAGGAGGTCTTAGGGCTTTGAGAGAAGAGCTCTTGAAGGGGTTAATGAAACTCCAGCCTCTTCCTTTCACCCTTTTATTTTGCTCACTGCTCCTGAGAAGAGTGGTTTTGCTCTACCACATACCCTGCCATGATATGCTACCATAGCCTCAAAGCAAAGGGCCCAACGGATTATAGACAAAAACTAAAACTTTGTGAAAAATTAAGCCTTTTTTGACATCCTCAGTTGATTACCTCAGAATAAATTTATAAAGCACAATGACAGAAATCTGACTAACACTGAAGGGCAGATCACTGTCCCTTTGTGTCCTGCCAAGTCCCTTCTCCATACCAGTAATTTGGAGGATTGCTCTCTGTAAAAACCAAAAAAAACAAATAAAAATCTAATCTTCATAAATGCTTTTCACAGTCTTGATCCATTGCAAAAAGTTACACACCTATATATCACCTGTGCATATAAACACTAACCAAATTCCTAACCAAGTTGAAGAGCCTCACTGTTATTCAATTTTCTCTATTTTTAGAAATAGATATTATGTTTTGTTTTGAGTATTTACATTGGAATATTTTAATTCCATAAAACTTTGAGATTTATAATGTTTAATAAAATATTATTAGTGGTGTTTTGTGCACTTGATATTCATTTATAGTTGCAAATTATATTTACTTATCTTCACTGTTTTCTTCTTTCCCTTTTATCCATTATGTTTTAATTTCTCCTGCTGAAGGACTTTCTTTATCATGTCATTTAATGCAGATTTACTTCCTAAATTCTTACAGGTTTTTTGAAAAATTTTACTTTATTTTTGAAAGACAATTCCACTGACTATAAAAGTTTTCAGTTGATAATTATTTTTCTTTCGTTGCTATAGATACTCCACCTATTTTAGTTGATTACGTGAATTTTAGTTTTACCATTGTTTTTCTTTCTTTTTCCTTTTTGCCTTTGGCTGCTTATATGGCTTTCTTTCTATTTTGCTTGCCAATGTGTTATTATAGCATGCTCAATTTATCATATTTATTCTGCTTTTATTTCTCTAAGTGTCTATCAATCTGTCAATTGATTCGTTTATATATTTCATCATTTTATGCCTTATCAATCTCTCCCTCTCTCTCTCTTTCTCTCTCTCTCTCTTTTTCTCTCTCTCCCTCTTTTTTTCTCTTTCACCTTCTTCCTGGACATCATGCAGGCTGGGCAAATGCTCTGTCACTGAACTATCCAATGATTTTTAGCATAGGCACATATCTTTTACTTCCAGATTTCTTCTGTTTTTCTTTCTTTCTGTTAGATTTTCTATTAGCGGTCTACCTGTTTATTTAGTCTATCCAGTATAATACTCAATTTGCTTTCTTATCCAAAGAGTTAATGAATTCAGATATAATAGCTTTTATTTCCAGAATGCCCATCTGATTGTTTTCATAAGGATTCCCTTTTTTTGGTAATATTTCCCCTTTCCTAAAATGAATTTTCTCTGATTGTGAATACATTAATAATAGCCATTGTACAGCACTTTTCTACTGATGGCAATATTTACTTAACTTGCTAGTTAATTTCTCTTGTCTCTTTCTCTTGCTGGGAAATCATATGGTAATGTCTTACTTAATGCCTACTAATTTTCATTAAATTTCAGGCATGTTATATATTTTTTTTAAAGTTCCAACTTTTCTCAGAAATGGATTTAACATTCCTTTAATAGTCAGATAATGTAGGATACCTATGATATTAGTGTAATCATGAAAAGGGCAAATAAAATATTTGGATGTGTTTGTACAATCAACTAAAAGCAAAAAAAAAATTAAGGTAAGCCATCATAATATAAAAATTCCCCCTAAACATTAAAATATTTGTCACATTGAAGATTAATTATCTTGATTTGGAAAATAAATATAATCAACAATTAGAAGTGAGAGGAATAAAGGGTTAGTCCAAATGCTAGAAAATGTTTTGGTGATCCTTATAATAGTAGCAACTTTCTAAAGACTGGATATATTCATGAAGATTTCTAAAAATGACTTAAATTTTCTCTACTCTTTGGAATGTATAAGCAATAATTTTTCAAAGGCATTTTAATTCTAATTTTTTCATATGAATAATGATTTATGCTAGTGAGAAGTATGTCATGAATAGCTAAATAAATGCAGTACTCCTTGATGTATAGTGGGATTGTGTCTTGAAAAGTCATCCTAAGGTGAGAATACTGTGAATGGAGAACAGGTTTAATACACCTAACCTACAGAACTTTATACTTATTAACTCAGTACACTTGTAGTATAGTGTTGGTGTTTTCCTTCATGATGGTGTGGCTAATCTGTACCTGAGACTCCCTGGTGCCTCGGAGCATTGCAAGACAATGGTCCTGCCTATGATTAGCTGGGAAAGATCAATCTACTGAATACTATCACTTAAGTACATCTCCAAGTCAAAACTTTCTATGTGGAACCATCATAAGATAACAATTATCTTAAAGTGATTTTTTGGGGGGAGGAGGCTTTGACAGATGTGATAAAAAATTGTAATTCCCACTTAAAATTTTTTCTTTACTCTTTATATTTACAATTATTGTTGAGATTTTTTTTTTTAGTTCTTTGTGACATACATGGAAGTACATTTCATCAAAGACCAAATACAGATGCAGAACTCAGACAATAACAATCTGCACACAATGAGGGCTTAGAGCTTTCAAAGTGACTTAACGATTTCAAATTGTCTGTCCCCCAAAAAAAACCTGTCTGAAGTTTTAATATGCATTTACTCTTCTCTTTTCTTAAAGAAAATGATTTTTTGTTGTTAAGTCTTCTTTAATTAAGTGAATTGTTATTAGATTCATAGTATAATTTATTTTAATGCTTTATTTTGCAAACCAAACAGATTGCACATAATGCACCTTTCAACAAAAAGAGATTTAAGAATTTCTTTCATTTTTTTCCAGCTTATTGTCAACAATATTATAATGCTTTATGTTTATTTATTTTGTACTCATCATCCGAATTTCAGGATATCTTCACTATTTTATATTTATTCTTTATTTTTACAATGGCTTCTTTAGGCTCCTCTAACTTTCTGTTAAACTACAATGATAATTACTTGATAAAAAGATATGTTTTCATTGTAGTGTCCTTCTTCACTTTCCTGTATTCTGTTAATTTTACACCTCTTCAGGGATGTGATTAGCTTATGATTTGCTGTTATCAAGGTTTGTTTTGATTTTTTGTTGATGTGGATGAAACCAAAACCTGAGCATGCTAGGAAGTCACCTGCCACTGAATTTCACTTAGCCTGACTTTTAAACTTCATTCTGAGAGAGATACAAATACTTTGTTCCCAGGGGAAGAAGTAATCTTGCAGGCCTTTTTGGTCATTAACCAGTTCTGTATCTAAATAAGCAACCCTATACATTAGAAACATTATAAATAGCTGTTTTTCCACATGTTCATTGAAGTTCTTATTACATCTTACTTGTTCCTCAGTAGTTAACAAGTTTAATATGACAATTGATGTTTTCATTTTATGTTTGCATAGGTAAAATGATTTTTTTTTTTACTTTGGAAATTGTGCTTTAACTATGAGAACTTCTTCAATGGCATTGCTAATTCTCCTTCATGAGGCCATGAAGAGCAACATTCTACCAGGCATCTAGTTGCCTTTTTTAATCCAATCAAGTATTTCCATCTTATGAGCATTGAACTAATACATACGTTGACATCATTGCTTCATCTATTTCTACACAAAGGAGAGCGAAAACAATTATAGAATACATGAGAAACAAAAGTATCAATAAAGTCTTCTAGACATCTTTTGCACTTAAAATTATTTACAAATATTTTAACTAAATGTAAATTAAGTTGAATTGATTACATACACAATTATGATCCAATCTTTTAAAAAACTCAACTATAGTTGTTTGGATAATTATTGCTAAATACCCCATTTATTGTATACTATTTTATAGGCTAAAATTTACTTATGGAATATAATTAAAATCATGTGAAATAATATATGTATAAAGATAAAACTGTAAGAGAAAATAATAATTTATTGAAATAAAGTCTAAATTAAAATTTATTTCACTTGAACAGTCTCTGACAATGTTTAACAAGCATATTCTGCATTAAACAATGTATATTAATTTCTGCTATGTGTGTACCCAAAAATATTCAGTTTAACTTTGTTTCTTCTTTCTTTTTTTTGAGTGTTCTCTTTTTTCTTCCTTTGTGTGGTACAAATATGTTCTTCCTGAAGAAAGAATTATGAACAGTCACCAATATTGAACCCTTAGGAAGCAGAATGAACACATTTTTCATATAGAAAATCATATTTAAAAATTGGAAGATCTATGGAGTTATACCAAATATACTTTATTTTCACAGACATTACACTATATATTCAGTTGCAAGTATATTATTGATGATATTTTAGATATAAATTGAAACTGAATCATCTATGAAAATGATAGTGTTCTGTTTATAATTGTAACTATCTTTCACCTAAAATGTGTCCATTGAAATTGAAATATTCAAAATTAAATATGATTTCAGTGATATGCAACTGTGGATGCAGAATAGACTAACCCAGAAGGCTTCATATATCCTGAAGTGCAAAACATACCCAAGATCAATTAAATCAGTTCCCAGGGATGACATCCAGGCTGTTTAAAATCTCCTCAGATGATTCAACTATGCTATTAAAATTCATAAATATTATTTGAAAATCCATCATTTTTGTCTTCCAGTTTGGGAATTTACCTTATGTACAGTGAAATAAACTACTGTTCATATATCTCAGATGCAGCCCCATGATGTCCGACCAAATATATTCTAAAGTAATCATCATAAAAGGTGTTAAGATACTGAATGTTCAAATAACTACTAAGATTTTGCATATTCAATGAGACCAAAATGTTCAGTTCTGACAGTTTTCCCTGCCTCTTAATGTTCTCTCCTCCATTCAAGAATGCTCCCTAGTGTCTTGGAAGGGGCAAGGCTGGAAATAAAGTAGGAAAATCAAGCTCCCCCTTTAGATAAAGAAAATAATAATGGCTAAACCGTAAACATCACATTTTTAGCAGTTTAAAAAAATAAACTCCTTTGAAATTATGTTTTCTATTTTATTTTAAAAAGGAATCAGGCATGATAGCATGTGTCTGTAATCTCAGTGGCTAAGGGGACTGAGAAAGGAGGATCTCAAGTTTAAGTCCAGTTTCAACAATCTTGCAAGACTCTCAAAAAACAAAAGAGAAAGGGTTGGAGATGTAGCTCACTGGTAAAGCAACCCAGGATTCCATCTCAAGTACCACAAAAAAGAAAAACTGTCAAAATAATTTGACGTTTGACATTCTTCTTGGCTATATTAATAATGATTCATAAATTTTCAAATTTCTTAAAATTAACAACCATCCTGCTTAAAGTAGGTTCAAGTAGAAATATTGAGTGTTATACACCAATATTTTTTATTGATTTCTTACTAATGTTGAAAGTGCTATGATGTTTTTATCTTTCAACAAAACATTGTGTGCTGTTTTTTTTCAGGTAGGATTTCAGTCTTGACTGGAACTGTTGGAACAATAGCTACAAGTTGCTATTTTAAGTTAGAAATGATTTCATGGAAAAGGAGGTCTGATGGGAAATTATTAAAGCACAACTTACTAGCTTTAAATATTTATAAAAGAGAAAATAAGTTCATTGGGCTGGAATGGTTGCTCAGTGGTTACGATGCTTGAGCAAGAACACAAGTTGGAACCGCAGCACCATGTACACAACAAACTATCAAAGCAACAATAGCCACATGAAAAACTAAATAAAAAGTCTTTCTCTCTTTCTCACTGTCCCTCTCTCCTTAAAAACACACACACACAAGTTCACATTATATAAAGCCATTCATATGTGAAAGGCTAATGTTTTTAAAACCTTCAAATGACTATGTATGTTTTGTTTGGCTTTTTTTTTCATCAATAAAACTGGATTCTCTCAGCACACCATTTAATGTTGACCCAGGATTAGAGTCTCTAGAAAGGAAGAGGCTACGTCAGAGGTGAATCTTCTCCATTGAGGAAGAAATAATTAAAAGTTAATTCTTTCTGACAAAGGAAATATGAAAAGACAAAGACAAATGGGTTAAGAAATGAAGGGTTCAGTGTTAGGAAAGCCATGCACAAGTCACTGGACAGAGGAGCTGCCTTGGTGGGGCCTCGATGACTGGAAGAGACATCAGGACAGTCAGCAGCAACATGTGTTGTGTGCTCCCAAAGGCGAGTGGACAGGTTTATAATCAACAATGATAGCAACAATGAGCCAGAGGAGGAGGAAGATGAAAGGGGGTTTACTTCAGTCACCATTGAGCTGAAAAATAAGCTGGCTTGCCCTCTCTGTTCTATTGTCAGAAGAACTCACACATTTTTCTTAAGTTTTATTATATTTTTAACAAATATTTTCATATTCATGGGAAAGAGTGTGATGTGTCAATAGGGGTATACATTGTATAATGATCAAATTAGGATAATCAGCATTTCTATCAGCTCAAACATTATTTTTCATTTCTTTGTAGTGATAACACAGAAAATTCTCTCTTCTAGTGATCTTGAAATATATATTACTGCTAGCTGTACTCACACTATTCTGTAGCAGAGCATCAGAACTTATTCTTCCCATCTAACTATACCCATTTTACAGCATCTACACACACACAGTCTCTCTCGCTCTCTCTCTCACACACACATACACACACACGCACACACACACACAAACACATACACACACATCCTTCAACCTACCCCAGTGCCTGGAAAACAGTATTCTCTATTTCTATAAAGCAATTTTTTAGTCATATATGAATGAGTGAAATCTTATAGTACTGCATTTCTGTTCCCAGCTTATTTCACTTAATATAATATTCTCCATGCTCATTTATGCTGTTGCAAATGGCAGCATTTCATTTTCCTTTAAGGATGAATAGTAGTTCATTATATATGCCACATTTCCTTTATCTACCCATTCATTGATAGAAACCTTGGTTGGTTCTATGCCTTGTGAACAGTGCTGCAATGAACACGGGGTCCGTATGCCCCTTCAACATACTCATTTCATTTTCCTTGAACATCTACCCCAGAGTAAGACTACTGGAGTAGGAGTTCCTTCAGTCTGCATGTGGGTAGCATATAGAATTATTATTTCATAAAATCATAGAGTTTATCCATCATACTTTAGAGCTAGTAGGCAGAGTAAATAACACCTATTTGGTGACTTGGTCTTTATGACAAAGACACAATTAAAATTTATTGTGTTTACTAAAGTGCTTCCACAAGAATTTTTTCTTGAAATATTTATATTGCAATTACAGCATTAAACATAACAAAATTCAGGGCTGGGTTGTAGCTCAATAATAGAATGCTTGCCTAGTATACATGAATCCATGGGTTTGATCCCCAGAACTGCAAAATACATCATCTAGTTCTGTACATTTAAATGAGTAATATATAATTTATCAGCACAATATACTAAATATTTCTCAATATATGTATGAAACACAAGCATCGTTAATACATATAAAATGGATGTTTTTGAAATTCTCAGTTGTTCTAGTCAAAACATATTTCTGGGAGCTGGAGCGGTGGCCCAGTAGTTACAGAGCTTGCTCAGCATGTGCAAGGATATGGGTTTGAACCCCAGCACCACGTACACAACAAAGTGTTGGAGCAATAACAACCAAATGAAAAATTAAATACAATTGATTTTCTCTTTCTCTCCCTCTCACTATCCCTCTCCCTTAAAAAAAAAAAAAAGATGGCAATGATTGACTCATGTTGTTTGCATAATGAATCAATAACATGTTGACAAAGGATAGTCCATGTCAGCTACTCAGTAAGGGTTCAATAAATGAAAAATAAGTATTTTGGAATATTGGAAAATATTCAAGACACCTAAGATCACATCAGTGAGCAGTTGTCATTTTGTTACATCTTATTTGCTATTATGTAACAAATATCTTCCCATTAGTGTGCCTTAGTGGTTTGAATACAAACATTAATCATTTCTCTGAACAAAGGAAAAAAGACCTTTTTCATAATATAAGTAAAATACTGCAAGAGATCATGTCACTAAATCTTTTTAATAAGGGATTTTGGGAATTTTAGCAAATTTTAAGAATATGCCAAATTGTGAGCTATAGTGAAAACATGCAGAATTCTGAGAATGCCAGACTCCTTCCTTGGAGCATTAGGCGGGTCTTGTCCTAGATTTAATAGTTGAGGACTCTAATCTATACATGCAGGGCTTAATCTACGAAAAGTGAGCTGCTTCACTCTTGAAATATCTATATGTTATACTTAAACAATTGCAGAAGAGATTCTGACATTTTCCAATTGGCCATGCCAATTAAATCAATACATTCCTATTTATTTATTATAAGCAAAGTAGATATATTTCAGTAATATAATCCAAAAGGTAATCTTTCCATTAATTAATACTAAGTGAAGACCTGGTTAGATGGTGTACAAGGATATTTGGTTTCTTCTTGGCCATATCTAGGATAAAGAAGATGTGTTAAACATCAACTGTATGGTGTTTTTCCCCAGGAACCATGACAAAGTCAGGTTTTTAAAATGTGTAATATATTTTTTAAAAGTGTAATATATATGTAGATATATTTGTAGCATGTTCCTGTACTGACATCAGTTAATCTTTGTTGTTTTGTTGTCAAACTGTGTGTGTGAAGGGGTACAAACAAGAAAGAATTTTACTGTTAACTTAAAACTGACAACAAATAAGTATACCATGCATATTTAGGAAACTTCATTCTTGTATAGCTTACACTGGGAAAAAAATGTACATGTGCACTGATATGGATAATATCCAGTAAAAAAGACCCCATCCCCATTATCTTTACACATTTATGGGAACAATGTGGAGGGAAAATATCATGGAGAATCCATGTCACACATTCCTATGACAATGGAAGTTTCCTGGCTAAGAAACTGGCTTGGTCAGTTAGAATGGGCCATCTCCAGACACAGCTGCTGTTCTCAGCTTACTTTCTTGAGTTAATGAAGACATATCAAGTAGGATCTTATCAAAACTCTCTAAGTGGCGGGTGAATATTAGCTTCCTTGGCCATTCAGATTTCTTTCCTCATCTCTTAGGACTTTGGGGATTATTCAATAGTTCCATGAGTTCTTTTACTTTTCTTTTTGGTATCAGGAATTGAACCCAGTGGGACTTGACCACTGAACACATCCCCAGACCTTTTTACTTTTATATTTTGAGACAAGGTCTCATTCAGTTGCTTAGGACCTCACCAAGTTGCTGAAGCTGGCTTCACACTTCTGATCTTCCTGCCTTAACCTCCCTAATTGCTGGGATTACAGGCACGTGCCCCCAGCTATTTCCGTAAGATTTGTTGAAACTGAGTTGCTGGGGCTTCCAACATCAATGAAAGACAATCAATCGACGTTGGGCCACAAAAAATTGTAGGATTTTGGTTGTTCATTTATTATTATTCAAATGAAGGTATAGAAAGGCTTTTCCTTATTAATCTCATTTTTATCAATACACATTTCCTTAACAAAACCAGATTTAATTCAATATAACAGATGTAAGAACAATCCTCTGCGTAACATTGTAACAATCCTGTCTTTTTGACAGGATTTTGTTATTAAAATTCATGTCCTATGAAAGTCAATGGCATTTCATCACCAGTGATGCAATGTTACTATATTTTAAGGAAAATAAATCTATTTAAACATTTGTCAGAAAAGTTCAATCCTTTCTGACCCTGCTGTTGAGAATATCATCAGTGTTGTTGGTATAAATCACTTTAATAGAAATCACTGATTAAATTTCAAAATCTAAAGTCAATTTAAATGTATAGGTTTTCAAAATATACTTTCATTATTTTTATGTACATTAAGAATCATTTTTAGGGATACTTTAGTCAACCACCATATCACTGCAATAACTATCAAAAGTAAGGGAAGCACAGTAGAGGTATGTGGGAAGAGGTGTGAGTATAAATGGCTTGAGCCACAATGAGCAGGGCATAGTGAACATTTTACATGATAAGTATCATTGGATAAGTATACCAAAGAAAACTACACTCTTTATTAGAATGCAAGATTATATCCCCAACCTTTGCTTTTACTTTTTGCTGCAATAAATGTTTGAGAATAGATCTAATCTTTATTTTATGCTTAAGTTATTATTTTGATAAGAAAATAAAGGAATTGTGCAAATTTAGTTGAACATTGATTTTTCACTTATCTGCTTTCAAGTATATTGCAGTACAAGGACAATAATAATGTTTATTGATATTTTTATTTCTTTCCTTTTGTCAGTAAACTTCAAACATTTTAATCACAACTTTTATTTTATTTACTAGCCTTTACAACTAGATAATTTAAGATCTTGAAAGTGTTTCACTTCATCAACACTTAATAGATTAGGGAAATTTTTCAACTGTACTTCTTTAGCTAAGTTGCAAGTAATGGATTAAAATTATACAATGTAAAGAGGCTGGCTTTAATAAATTATGTGTTCTAGCTTTAACTCACTCTATGGTTTGGAGCAGGGAATGTAAGTCAATATACATGCATAAATTTCTTTAGGAAATTTCTTTAGATTTTAAGATCCTTTGGTCTTTTATTCTTTAGGACACATTCCTGTAGAATGATCTAATTTATTTAAATTTATCTGTAAACTACAGCACTAATTTTATAAAGAAAATTTTCTTGTGCACTTTCCCTATTAATTCAAATTCTTTTAGTACAATATCACTTACTTTTAAAGTAAGTGTTGATTTTTTTTATGTTCACAAAGATTTTGAGAACCAACACAATTGGAACTGAGGTTGGAGCTCAGTGGTAGAGTCATTGCCTGACATAGGTAAGGTCCTGGGTTTGAAAACCTGCTATGGTTTCACCAGTAAGATGCAATAAAGTATCTACTAAATATGTCCTTAATTTAAAAATCAGTCAAATTTAAATAAATAATGAAGATTTAGTATGTTGGATAACATAAATTTAGATATTCAATTTGACAAAATTTTTGTCCTATCCTGGATTATTTGAAAAGTTTATTATATTGCTTTTTTCTGTTTAAACTACTAAAGAACTTCTGTTTATATAGCATATCAAAACATAATATGGCCTTATCTCACCATGAGTTATATATAGATATAGATATAGATATCTTTTCCTTCAGTCTTTTTTGTTATTCTGAATAATTAAAAAATTATTATACAATGTGATTATAAATGCAAATGGTAAATATTACCACTGACATTATGTGGCAGTATGCATCTATAGTCATACCATGCATGAACAAAAAATTCATTAAATATTTTTAATTTAATTTTTTAAAAAAATCATTATACATGGATTATTAAAGTTTCACAAAAAATATGTTTTAGTTATTACCTCAGAGATGAAGACACTTAATTTCTCTGAACCTCAGATTCCTCATATGTAAAATGGATGATAGGAAGTACAGAGTGGATGATTAAAGAGGCTTTTACTTTTGTCATTCATAATTCAATGAAATGTACTAAAATACATCTATTGAATAACTAATGCAAAAAATGAGAATGGTCTGATTTTATCTGTTGTGAATATTAACAAGTGAGCTTGCTATGATTTCATGGATACTGATAGAAGAGCCCTGAGATTCCTGGGTCAGAGACATAAGAACTTTTATAACTCATGGCACAAAAACCTACATGAACTTCATGTCAGTGTCAATTTTTCTTCATTCATATGTACCATGAGGATTATATGCAGTAGTTCAAGTAGATATTATATATGTAGTGTGTTTGAAATATAGGTTAAAAACTTTGGGATCTGAATATTTTACAATAGACTTCAAGCAATGTGTTCTTTACTTGGGGTGATATTATTCTGCCTCCTAAGGAATTTTCTATGAAAGCATCTTTGAGAAGATAGTCTGAGACAAAGAAAAAAAAACTGTTAAGGTGAACTAAACACTGTACTAGGTACATGAGAAAATCGATATGAAGAATTCAATGTCCTTATGCCCAAGGATCTAGCTGAACAGTGAAGGAGAATGATATTTAAATAAATAATTGCACTAAAATGTGTAAGCACTCAACAGCAGTGCTATACTTACTCACTCTAGTGCAAATAATTAATTACTGATCTTCTTTATTGTCAGTTAGCTCCTTGGGATGTTGTTTGAAATAAAGTAGAAGTAGAAATGAAGAAGGAGTAAAATTGTAACAGGGCTGGGACGTTCTAGGAAACTGAGGCAGTGCAAAATCTCCCCTCAAATCCCGATTCTTGCAATCAAATCAGAAAAGTTTCACAGATGCCACTTAGAGTAACACACAAGTTTATTGAAGTATAAGAAAGGGGAAAGAGGACACTCTCTTGGGAAACAGTGGGTCCTCTTAGAAAGGACAGGGGCAGTGTGACTCTCCTGCACTCCAAATTTATTGGAGATCCCACAGAAGTTTCCAGAGACTCATCCAGACTTACTCTTGATTTTTGACTTGACAGCAGGATGACACTTTCAAGTCTCCACTTCCATAACAACTCTAGGTCACTTTGGCCCATGCTGAGTGGTTTTACTTGGATTCTTAACCATAAATTCTTACAAATTTTATAGTTAAGAGGAATTATTCATATCTCCTTGAATTTTGGAATCTGGTTTGTGAAAAGGGATACAGAAGTCTCCCCCTTGAAAATGATTCATGTTACTATTACGGACATTATTTCAGGCCTGCATTTCTTCTGCAGATAACAGAGAATGCCAAGCAATGTAAAATACCCTGTCCACCTAAGCCAGGCAGGACTGCAGGTAAATTTCTTCTTAGAAAAGAAAGCATGTTTGGGGTCAGCAAAATGGTCCAAATTGCAGAATTATTCTCTTAACCTAATGTTCCCACCACTCACATCTGTCCATTCCCCTATCAAGATGACACAAAGTAATATCATAATGCAAAATATTAATTCAGAAGTACAAATTTTTTATTGGTTCAACATAGTCTTACATATTGGAACGAATTGTTATGTATTGATTCATACATAGATATTGACAAAGTGAGTTAAGCCTGATCCTAGTCCAGCATCTCCCCCCACTTCATCAATTCCCCAATCTCATGTTTCCTCTGTAATAATCCCATGCTATAGATAGAAATGAGCATATACATGTATCTTAATAATTGAATTTTCTGAGTTTATACACCTGCCTAAGTATAGTTTGGCTACTCATAGGAGTTGAGTAGTACCCAGCCATATTGATAACCCCCTTTTCCCTCTCTCTTTCCCTCCCTTTCCCCCTAGCTTTAATAGTTATGTTTCCCTCAGCTTATGTGAAAATTTGACTTGGTGGGTTTATTAATTAAACTTATCTAATTTTCATCCTATCTTAGGTTTTTGTCTAGTTTCCCCATATGAGAGAAACATTTGGCCCTTAAGTCTCTGTGTTTGGGATATTTCACTCAGGATAATGTTTTTCTCATGTCCATCCACTTAGCTGCAAAAGCTGTGATATATATGTGTGTGTGTGTGTATGTGTATGTATCTATGCGTGTATTTGTGTGTGTATGTATATATATGTATACACATACATATATATATATATATATATATATGTATGTATATGTATATATATCAATCACAGTTTTTGGATCCATTCATCCAGCAAGGGGCATCCTAATTGAATCCACAGTTTATCTAATGTAATTTGAACTGCTATAAACATTGATGTAGCTGAGTTTCTGTAATATACCAATTCTAGCTCTTCTACGAAAATACCCCAAAGTGGGAGAACTGAGTTGTATTGGGGCTCCATCCCTAGTTTTTTTTTTAAGGAGTCTCTACACTGCTTTCCAGAGTGGTTGTACAAGTTTGCAGTCCCAACAGTGTGTTAGTGTTCCTTTCTCATCACAACCCCTCCCACATCTACTATAATTTGTATTCTTCATTTTAGCTATTTTGATTGGAGTGAGGTGGAATCTCAGTGCACTTTTGATTTGCATTTCTCTGATTGTTAGTGATGTGCAACATTTTCTCATATATTAATTGGCTTTTTCAGACTTCTCCTGTCGAGAAGTTTCTGTTTAGTTCCTTAGCCAATTCATTGACTGGATTATTTGTGGTTTGAGTTTTGAGTTTTTTTGAGTTCTTTGTATATTATGGGTATGAGACCCCTGTTGGAGGCATTGCAGGCAATGATTTTCTCCCATTCTGTAAGTTCTCACTTGACACTCTTGACTAATTCTTTAGCTGTGCAGAAGCTTTTCAGTTTAATGACATCTTGCTCATTGATTCTTGACTTTAAATCTTTTACGGTAAGAATCTTATTATGGAAGAAGGTGCCTACACCGATGTGGTGTAGTATTGATCGTTTTTCTTCTAATAATAATTGTATAGTTTCAGGTTTAATTCCTAATTCTTTGATCCATTTTGCTTTGGTTTTGTTCAGGGTGAGAAAAAAGGATCCAAATCATCTGCATATTACTCTCCAGTTTGTCAAGCACCATTTGTTGAACAGGTTGCCTCTCCTCCATGCTATATTTTGCCTCTTTTGTCAAATATCAGATGGTTAAAGACTTTTGGGTTTGTCTCAGTGTCTTTTATTCTGTTCTATTGGTCTTCATGTCTGTTTTGATATCAAAACCACACTGTTTTGTTACTGCAATCCTATAGTATAATTTAAGGTCATGTATTGTGACACCTTTTGTTTCAGCTTTCTTGGTGAGTAATATTTTAGCTATTCTCAGTTTCTTATTATTCAAAATTAATTTAAGAATTGATTTTTCTATACTCATTAAGAATGTCATTGGTATCTTGTTAGGAATTGTATTGAATCTGTACAGGGCCTTTGACAGAATAGCCATTTTAATTATATTGTTTCTGCACATCAAGAACATAAAATTTCTATTTTTCCATGTTTTCAGTTCTTCTTCAATTTCTTTTTTTCAATTTTCGACAGTTTTGATTGTAGATGTCTTCTACTTCCTTTGTTGGATTAATGCCCAAATATTTTTTTCTTTTAGAAATTACTGTAAATGGGACAGATTTCCACATTTCTTCTTCAGCAGAATGGCTACTGGAGTATAGGAAATCTATTGACTTATGAATGTTGATCTTGTAACCTGTCATTTTCCTGAATTCATTTATAAGCTCTAGAAATCTGATAGAGCTTTTATGGTCTGTTAGGTATAAGAATATGTCATCAGCAAATAGAGATAGCTTGACATCCTCTTTTCCTATTCAAATTCCTTTGATTTCCTTCTCTTGTCTGATAGCTCTGGCTAGGGTCTAAAGGAATATATTGAATAAGAGTGGTAAGAGTGGACAGCCTTCTCTTGTTCCTGAAATCAGTGGAAATGTTTTCAGTCTTTCTCCATTAAGTATAATATTGGTTATGGGTTTGTCATAAATGGCTCTTTGATCCCTTTCTTCTCCAGAGTTTTGAGCATAAATTGGTGATGAATTTTATCAAAGGCCTTTTCTGCATCAATTGAGATGATCATATGATTTTTATCTTTAATTCTGTTTAAGCAATGAATTACATTTATTGATTTGCATATGTTGAACCAGCCTTGATTCCTGGAATGAAGTCCACTTGATCAAGATATATTATCTTTTTGATGTGCTTCTGGATGCAGTTTGCTAGGATTTTATTAAGGATTTTTTGAATCTATGTTCATCAAGGAAATTGGTCTGTATTTTTTTTTATGTGTCTTTGCTGGGGTTTGGTATCAGGGCTATATTTGCTTTATAAAAAGTATTTGGGAGGGTTCCAACCCTTTTAATTCCATGGAATAATTCACTAAGGAGAGTTTTTAGTTATTCTGTAAAGGTCTGGTAGAAGTCTGCTGAGAATCCATCAGATTCTGGACCTTTCTTTTATGGAAGGTCTTTGATTATTATTTCAATTTCGCTACCTGAGATTGGTTGATTTAGATTTTAAACATCCTCACATATTAATTGAGCAATGTCATATGTGGCTAGGTATTTGTCTATTCCTTCCAGGTTATCAAACTTGGAAGAGTATATTTTTTCAAAATAAGTTCTGATAATTTTCTGTATTTTGGTGGAGTCTGCAGTGATATCTGCATTTTCATCTTTTGTTTGTTTGCTTTACTTCATTCTTTTTTTGTGTGTGTAGTTGGCTGGTGTCTGTCAATCTTATTTATTATTTCAGAGAACCAACTCTTTGTTTTGATGATACCTTGTATTTTTGTTGTTGTTGTTCTCAATTTCATTGATTTTAGCTCTGATCTTGGTTATTTCCTATGTTCTGTTGGATTTGAGATTGGTTTGTTTCTCTTTTTTAGGGATCTGAAGTGGAGCATAAGTTTATTAATTTGGGCTCTCTCCTGATTTTAGATGAAGGCATTCAGTGCTATAAATTTACCACTTAAGAATGTTTTTAGTTTTTTTTTTTTTTTTGAAGATGGCATCCACCCCACCACCACTGACTCCGAGATGCTCCTGAGAATCACCTCACACTTCAGGAGAGCACTCTGATTCTCACAGTAGGACAAAGCTCCCAGTGTGGGGGAAAATTATCTCCCGCTAACGTTTTATCTCCAAAGGAATAACATGGTCCATTAACAAATATAAGGAGAAGCTAGTGGAGCCTGTGCTATCGGCCCCACACCAGGGAGAGGGGAACTACTCCAGAAAGGAGGAGACAGGGCAAATTTCCTAATCAAATACCCTAATCCCGACGTCTTTGAACTCCCTGATCTGACTGCTCTTAATTTACACGATCTTGTATAAACCTCTGGAGATTAATTGCTCACATTAGCAAACTTACAGCTATTTATGCGAGCTACAGCATCCAACTTGCCATTTTGAGGTGTCCCTGAGGGCCGGGCAGGTTGTTCAGCAAAAAAAGGTCTTGGGTTCTCAGACACCATGGCCAAAAAACCAGAATATATCGCCCTGAGATTGGGCCGTTTCCCAAAGGGTCTTTGTGGTGCTGGGAGTTCCCTGTCCACCTCCAGTCACTGCCCACAGAGCCCGGGAAGGAGAGGATTCGGTGCAAGATCTTTAACTCAATCAAGGTGGACAATAACTCTTAACCCATGCTCACGGTTACAAGAGCTGATTTTAAAGTCCTTTAACATAAGTGCTGGCATCAGCTTGCGAGAGCGGGGCGGGTCACCCAGCAGCAACTTGGGGCCTCAGTCCCCACAATCAGAACTGAGAATCCCCTCTCCAGCTTGCAAACCTCTGGTTGGTGACCTTCTACCTGCCCCTCTATGTGCCCAATAGGAGGAGCCTGCGAACAGAGCTTGCTTCAGCAGGGCACAGCATTCTCAAGGGGATCACCTGCTTCAGCCCTCTGTTTGATATCTACCTCAGGAAGCTTTGAATATATGGGGCAGCGTGGGATTCCCCTTAGCATCTGAGCCCTGTGCATAGCCAAGGCTACCTAGGCTTTGACCTTTCTAGGTGGGCGCCCCCTAGTGCTTGCAACTGAGAACCACATAAGCACTGGCAAAATCTGGACCATCTTTCATGGGTTTCAGTCAACCCCACAGAGCAGTTCTTGGAACTTCTGAAGATCACAAGTCACGCAGAGAGGGTCACCAGTGACCCTGAGGAAGTGAGTTTCAGGCTGGCCACTCTCCTGGGATCAGTCAGAGACCCACACATCTACACTAGGATCAACTAGATTGTCTAAAGCTTTTGAGCCCCAGGCCCAAGAAATTCTAGAGTGTGGACAGGCAGAAAGCTATCATCTCAGGATTACAGCCTAGGGGGAGTTGAAATCTATCCTTCAATGAAGTGTGAGAAGGCAGGTTCTTATACCCCTTTGCAACAGAAAATTTTGAGGAGATCCTTTAAGAAAAACCAGGTCACCGGACTTAACCAAACTGCTTCTACCCTGACAAGCTCAACTGTGAAGATCCCCAGCTAGATGACAGATTTGAACACATCTCTCCATGGTACATACTCACTGACCTAGGGGGCAGAAAAACTCAGAACTTTACCAACTAGTTTTATTTTTTGTTTGCCTCTTGTATTTTTTATTAATATTTAAGGACATTAATCCCCTCATTGATCTCAACACAATAATTCTGGGGGACTTCAACACACCACTGTCAACTCTAGACAGATCATCAAATCAAAAAATCAATAAAGACATCTCCAATCTGAACAATTCTATTAATCAATTGGGCTTAACAGACACCTACAGAATATTCCATCCTAACACAGCTGAATTTACCTTCTTCTCAGCGGCTCATGGATCCTTCTCTAAAATAGACCACATCCTAGTTCACCAAGATAATCTTAACAAATTCAAAAAAGTGGATATAATCCCATGTATTCTGTCAGATCATATGCTATGATCTTAGCAATCAACAACAAGAGAAACAACAGAAACTACGGAAACACTTGGAAATTGAATAATTCCCTCTTAAAGGAAGGATGGGTAAAAGAGGAAATGAGAGCAGAAATTAAGAAGTTTTTGGAATTGAATGAGAATGAGGAAACAACATACTGAAACCTCTGGGACAGTATGAAGGCATTCTTAAGAGGTAAATTTATAGCACTGAGTGCATACATCAAATATCTAGAAAGAGATCAGATAAATGGCCTAATGCTTCAACTCAAATGACTACAAAAGTAGGAACAGTCCAACCCAAAGCTAAGAGAAGACAGGAAATTACAAAAATCAGGGCTGAAATTAATGAAACTGGCAACAAAAAAAAAACTATACAAAGTATTAACAAAACGAAGAGTTGGTTCTTTGAAAAAATAAACAAAATTGACAGACCCCTTGCCAACCTCACCAAAAGGAATAACGAAATGAAGCAAATCAACAAAATCAAAGATGAAAATGGGGATATCACCACAGACTCACCCAAGACCCAGAAGATTATCAGAACCTATTTCGAAAATTTATACTCTGCCAATTTTGATAACCTTTAGGATGCGGACAGGTTCTTGGATTCACACGACATCCCTTCTTTAACATAGGAGGACATTGAAAATCTAAACCAACCTATCACAGATAGTGAAATTGAAGCAGCAATCAAAGTTCTCCCAAAAAAGAAAAGCCCAGGCCCGGATGGATATATGGTAGAATTCTACCAAGCCTTCACAGAAGAACTAACACCAATCCTCTACAAGCTCTTCCAGGAAATTGATAGAGTGGGAACACTCCCAAACACTTTTTATGAAGCAAACATTACACTGATTCCAAAACCCAACAAAGTCATGTTCAGGAAAAAAAACTACAGACCAATTTCCCTGATGAACATTGATGCAAAAATCCTTAATAAAATTTTAGCTAATCGGACACAAAAGCACATTAAAAAGATAATACATTATTATGATAAAGAGGACTACATTTTAGGAAAACAAGGCTGGTTCAACATACACAAATCAATAAATGTAATTCACTACACAAACAGAATTAAAACAAAAATCATATAATCATCTCAATCGAGGGACAGAAGGCATTGGATAAAATTCAACACCACTTTATGCTCAAAATTCTGGAAAAGATAGGGATCAAGGGAAAATACTTTAACTATGTCAGATCCATTTATGACAGACCCATAGCCAACATTATCCTCAATGGAGAAAAACTGAAAGCAATTCGACTGAATTCAGGTACTAGACAAGGCTGTCTGTTTCCCCACTCTTGTTCAATATAGTCCTTGAAACCCTTGCCAGAGCTATCAGACAAGACAAGGAAATGAAAGATATTCATATAAGAAAGAGGAAGTTAAGTTATCTATACTTGCTGATGACATGATTCTATACCTAGAAGACCCAATAACATTGGCCAGAAAACTCCTAGAGCTTATAGGTAATTTTAGCAAAGTAGCTGGCTACAAGATCAACTCCAGTAAGTCACAAACATTCCTTTACTCCAGCAACAAGTCCTTAGAAGAAGAAATCAGGAAATCTCTCCCATTCACCATCTCCTCCAAAAAAATGAACTACTTGAGCATTAACCTTACAAAGGAAATTAAGGATCTCTACAAAGAAAACTATCAAACACTAAAAAAAGAAACTACAGAAGACCTGAGTAGATGGAAAAACATTCCATGCTCATGCTTAGGCAGAATCAATATAATAAAAATGGCCATTCTACCCAAAGCCCTAGAAAGATTCAATGCAATCCCCATCAAGATACCTATGGCATTCTTCACAGATATAGAAAAAGCAATTCTCAAGTTCATATGAAATAATAGGAGACCCAGACCAGCCAAAATATTACTCTACAGGAAGGAAAAAGTAGGAGGTATCTCAATTCCTGACCTCAAATTATACTACAAGCTGTAGTAGAAAAACAGCATAGTATTAGTATCAAAACAGAACCAAAGATCAATGGAACAGAATAGAAGGTCCTGAGACAAACCCCCATATATTTAACTATCTGATATTTGATAGGGGGCAAAAGCATAGTGTGGAAGAAAGATAACCTGTTCCACAAATGGTGGTGGACAAATTGGACAGCCACGTGTAGACAACTGAAGCTGGATCCTTATCTTTTGCCCTGCACAAAAATTAAATCAAAATGGGTCAAAGATCTGGATATTAAGCCAAGAACTTTAAACTTACTAGAAAAAGAAATAGGGTCCACACTACAGGACATAGGAGTTGGCAGCGCCTTTTTTAACAAAACTCCCATGGCTCAAGCAGTAAAGTCAAGAATAAATGAATGGGATGCAATTAAACTAAAAAGTTTTTGCACAGCTAATGATCTAATCAAGAACATCAAGAGAGAACCTACAGAATGGGAGAAAACCTTTCCCTGCTATACCTCGGAGAGAGGGCTAATATCCAGAATATATAAAGAACTAAAGAAACTAAACACCAAAATCACAAACAATCCAATCAATAAATGTGCTACAGATCTTAAAAGAAACTTCTCACCAGAGGAAGTCCAGAAAGCCCACAAATATATGAGAAAATGCTCTACATCATTAGCTATAAGGGAAATGCAAATCAAAGCTTCCATGAGATACCACCTCACTCCTGTTAGAGTGACAAAAATGAAAAATTCAAACAACAACAGATGCTGGAGTGGCTGTGGGAAAAGAGGAACACTGTTACACTGCTGGTGGGAGTGCAAACTGGTTCAGCCACTATGGAAAGCAGTGTGGAGAATCCTCAAAAAATTAAGGATGGAACCACCTTATGACCCAGCTATCCCACTCTTGGGTATTTTCCCAAAAGAGTTAGAATCAGCATATTATAGTGATATGGCTTCATCAATGTTTATAGCAGCTCAATTTACTATAGCTAGATTATGCAACCAACCCAAATGCCCCTCACTGGATGAGTGGATACAAAAACTATGGTACATATATACAATGGAATACTACTTGGCCATTAGAGAAGATGATATTATGGCTTTTGATATCAATTGGATGGAGATGGAAAGAATTATGCTAAGTGAAGTATCCCAATCTCAGAGACTCAAGGGCTGAATGGTTTCTCTCATCTGTGGAAGCTAGAATACATGGGGAAGCAGTATGTTAGATGGCTATGCTTACAATAACTTCAAATTTTATGATTCTCAATCCACTGTGAGATGACTCCCTAGGATACTTGGAAGGGTAGGGAGTGGATGGGGGTGGGGAGGGTGTAGTAAAAACTCCTAGGAGACTGGAGGGTGGGAATATGGGGGAATCATCTGAGAAGGATATCTGTGTCCTCCATGAGATATCCATTTAACTCAGGAGTTCTTCGGGGGGAAAATCAGCAGGGGGGACCCAACCTGGGAATCCATGATATGGCATTAGCTCTAGATAACTAAGTATATATATATTGGTTCTTGAATGTTTGATAATGATCCCCCCTCAATTGTATCTCTATATCCATCTAATAAAAAAAATAAATAAAATAAAATAATACCAAAAAAGAACGTTTTCATACTTTCCCACAGAATTCGATATGTTGTGTCATCATTCTCATTGTTTCCAAAAATTTATTGATGTCTGTCCTCATTTCCTCTTTGTTCCATTCTTCATTTAAGAGAACATTATTCAGTCTCCATGTGTTTACTTACTTTGTTGTTTTTCTTTCTGTTAATTTCTAGGATTATACCATTGTGGTCTGATGGGATACATAAGATTATACAACTTTTTTTGTATTTGCACATGATGGTCATTCAGGGCCCTGATCTGACAGCACTGCTGTGTAAAATGTGGTTGACCTTTCAGGGTCCACCCACCTTCATGGGCTTTCCAACCACTGATGGCTGCCATTTTTTTTTGCCACTCTATGCCTGTCACCACTCAAAGATGCCAGAGCCTCAGTGGCGATTTCATCTGGGCCACAGGTTATCCAGGTGAGTGGCAAGGCTCCTTGGTTCTTCATAGTGTGGGCCCAAGGTATGGGCAGTCCCAGCGGGACCTTTGGGTGTCTGTAGGACATAGACTTTGGCCAGTTCCTCCCCTCCCCCAGCTCACCCACTGGCCTCAGGGCAGAGGGCCTAGAGGGCCTGGGAAAGCAGGTCATGCTCCCTTTTCACCACACTGTCGGAACTCAGCAGTCTGAAATTTAAGAGGCATAGGAATCCTAGAAACTCCATTTTGTGGGGAGGGTGTGAATCTTCCCTATTAAGTTAAATTCTCATATTACAAGTATTTCACAAAGGAGGACACTACATAAAAAAGGCTTAGACTTCAAGATCTCATTTTTAACTAATCACTATTTACCTTCACTATCACATTAGGTAGTGGTAAGTTTGCATAACAAAGGTGCAGAGAAACATTTAAATCCTGAATAACATCTGAAAATTCAAAATACTTTGTTTAATTCAGTGGTGCTCATATTTGGCTTAACATTTATTCAGAGAAAATATTGAATACTTTCCCTTGTGTAACTATTTTATCTTGGCCGTTCTTGATTTGATTTTGAAAAATAAATTATACATTTACTTCACATGTGAGATCAGTTTGCAGTGTACTGTATCAGATTTTGAATTTATAGTGAGTTTTACCATAGAGGTGAGAAAATTTAATCTATATATTTTGATATTTTAACATTAAAGATACTAGATAAATGCAGGATTCAACTCTTGATATTAATATTTATGCTATGATCCTAAGTGGGAAAACATATAATTTAAAAAAATAATTTTTAGCCTGCTGTCACTGAGATTAAGAATGAGAGTTTCAAACTATAATTCATGGTTCATTTTTGTCTGTAAATACAAAATGTTAAATTCAACTATAATTATAAAATGGTTTTTTTCTTTTTACAAATTCTGTAACTTGAGTTATGATTCTTTTTTCATTCTTTGAAATCCTGTTCTATTAGAGATCTGTTTCCCTTATGACATTTCAATTTCACCTATGCAGGATTTCTCTGCAAAGATGAGTCAATTCTACTGAGTTCTAAATTTTCCTTGGTGAAGTATTTTGGGTTCAATTTGAGGTGGACAGAAAAAGAATCTCATTTCTAATATAACTGACTGACTATAAGTAATCTAAATATAACCATCACGTGAAATTAAAGCATGGAGAAATCCTCATATATATTTGAGTAATTTGAAAGTTTCAGTGGGAAAAATGATTTAATAATAGCTTTTAGTAATAGCATATTTGAGTCATCTTAAAAGACATGTTTAG
>PVKS010002599.1:37054-115816 GCA_004027875.1 Aplodontia rufa | reverse complement strand
CATTGTTTCTAATTGCTGTGTAATATTCCATGGTATAAATGTACCACAGTTTTTGGATCCATTCTTCCTGTGAGGGACACCGGGGTTGTTTCCATAGCCTAGCAATGGTAAATTGTGCTGCCATGAACATCGATATTGCTGTGTCACTGTAATGTGCTGATTCTAAGTCCCCTGGAAAGATTCCCAGGAGTGGAATATTAGGGTCGTATGGTGGAGTCATCCGATAAATATGGTTTTAATGGGTATAGAAGTGCAGTTGAATAGGGGGAATAACTGCTAAAAATTCTATAGCACAGTGGGATAACTTGTTGACAACAATTAACTGAATATTTCAAAATAATCAGATCTTTTTGTGTGTTTGGTAGTAGGGATTTAACTCAGGCTTTCTGCCACCAAAATACACCCCTGACTTTTTTTTTTCTTAATTTTTGAGATAGGGTCTCACTAACTTGCCCAGGCTGAACTTGAGCTTCTCCTGCCTCTGCCTCCTGAGTTGTTGAGATTATAGGTATGCATCACTGCACCTGGTGCTAATAGGACTTTTAAAGGTTTCCAGCACAAAGAAATAATGGTTGAGGTAATAGATATGCCAATTACCCTGATCTGATCACTACACATTGTATACACATATTGAAATATCACACTATGCCCCCAAAATATGTGTATACCATATGTGAATTAAAAATAAAACTATATTTTTAAAAAGTAGGCATAACCTCTTTCCCCTTGGGTGGCCTTAGAGACTCTCTTCAAATGTGTAAAATAAAGTGGAAGAATGTGAACTTTGAAACTAGGTCATAAGTGCATTACAGTCTCCTACTCACTTTCAGCCTTAGATCAGTTGTTCTTGAGGAATCCAGCCCCCATGTTGTGTGGATAGTGAAGCAACTCTAGAGGAAGGTCCACCTTGGTGGTAAATTGAAGCCTTCATGCCAACAGCCATGTGAATGGGCCATCTTGACACTGAATCTCTCAGATGATTGCAGACTCAGCTGAAACTTGATTGCAAACTCATGAGTCCTTAAGCAAATCACACATCTAAGCCACATCTGAATGCCTGACCCACAGAAATTCTGAGGTAATGTTTTCTGTTTCAAGTCATTAGATATTGGAGCAATTTGTTTTGCAGCAATAGTTAACTAATATGAAGGCAAGGCTGGAGCTCCACTCTTCCCTCTCTATTCATAGAGTCTCAGGGACTTCCAGTTTTTCTGCATAGGCTGGTTTGGGGTTTTTCCCATATGACAGCTCATTGTTTTTTGTGGCTGATAACTTTTCTTTGACCTATTTTCAGAAGTCACATAGCAACACTTCCTGTATACTCTGTTGGTTAAAATAGCTAAAAAAGCTGTCTGATTTCAAGGGGAGTGAAGGTTATGCTCACTGGGAAAAGTGTCAAAGTTCCATTTTATGAAATATTTGTTCAATGGGAGATACTATTTGAGCCATCTTTGGAAAATACAATCTACCACCTTGCAAGCCTCATAGGGAAGTTCCAGATGCAACAGGGTGCTTGAATAGTAGATTAACAGAGTTATAAATTTAGGAATTATCAATGCATAGAGAGCAATTGAAGTGATTGAAGTAGATGTTATCATTTAGGGAGAAAGGATAGAACAAGAAAAAGACACAGGCCTAGGCAGTTACTATGAGGAACTCTGAAGTCTAAAACCCAGCTCAGCAACAAAGAGTTTAGAAGGGGTAGGAAGAATTCCAGAATATGTATCACAAAGCCTAGAAAAGGGTTAATCAAAGAAGGAAAACATGGTCATTTCAGGATCAAATGCTGCTGGTAAATTAAGTAAAATGAATATAGAAAACTGTTCATTGGATTTAGCAATGTGGAGAACATTAATAATTTCAATGGTGTGTTTGGGGTAAAAACCATACTACAGTGGTTGAAAACATAAAAGAAGGAATACAACTAATCCTGAAGGAAGATGAGATCAAAATTACAAGAGAAGAATTTAGCCTTAAATAATAGAAGGGACATCTTTAGGACTGGAGTGAAGGAGAGTAGGATGAACACAAGTGCAAAATTATTGAATAGGTAGCTGGGAGAACTTATGTGTAAAAACTTCTAAAGGTCATTTCTTTAAAAAGAGGTAAAAGGAAAAGCCACCAAGTTCTGAGAAACATTCTAAAGACTTGTTACAGAGGGAAATGCAAATATACTCCTTAGAAACACAGAGTGTGTGATTCTTGAAATTGAATTTCCCTCTTAACTTCCTTAAATGACAAGAAATAGATTCAACCATTTTAAATTTTAAAATTTAATAAAAACTAAGTTCTTACAAATATCAGACTCTAATACCAAGTGAATACAAGATAGAAGGAAGATCCTGGTCAGTTATAAGTCACTTACCTTAGGGAAATCTAATTTTTTTCTTTTTAAATTTTTTAACTGATACACTAAACCATAAAAATTATATGTATTAGTGGGGTATCCTATGGTGTTTCAATACATGTATACAGCATAAAATGCTTAAATCAGGTTAAACATATTCATCTCCACAGACATTTTTCATTTATTTTATGGTAAAACAACTTTCACAATCCTTCATATTTTTGAAATTTATAGCACATTGTTGTCATCTATATACTCCCTACTATACACAGCACATCAGAACTCTTGATCCTATCCATTGATCAACGTTTCCCATTCACGCCCACACTAACTCTCCCCAGTCTCTGGTAACCACCATTCTAATCTCAACTTCTATGAGCTCATTTTTTTTAGATTCCACATATGACTGAGATTATGTGGTACATATCTTTACCTGCTTTATATCATTTAACGTAATCATTTCCAATCACATCCATGTTGCTGCAAATGATAGGATTTCACTCCTTTATGGCTGAATAATATTCCACTGTGTCTACGTACCACATTTTCCTTATCCATTCATCAGTCAGTAGGCACTTAGGTTTGTGCCATTTCTTGGCTATTATGAACAGTGCTACAATGAACATGGGACATACTGATTTGATTTCTTTTGGAAATATACCCAGTAGTGGGATATGGTAATTGTTTTGTTTGGATCTGGAATGTCCCCTAAAAGTTCACATGTTGAAAGATTAGTCTCTAGCTGGTGTGGCTATTCAGAAAATTTAGGAAGTGAGGCCTAGTTGGAAGAGGTAGGTCACTGAGGGTGTGTTCTTGAAGGGTGTATTTTGTCCCTGGCCCAAGCCCTTGTACTCTCTTTCTCTCTACTTCCTGCCCACCATGAGGTGAGAACCCTCTTCTACTACAAACTCCTAACACCATGATAATCTGCCTCATCTCAGATCAAAGGAAGGGAGCCAGGCAACCAAGAATGGAAACCTCTAAAACCATGAGCCAAAATAAGTTTTTCCTCCTTTTCATTAATTTTCTCAGGTATTTTGTCACAGTAACAAAAAGCTGACACAGTAGCTCCATTCTTTAATTTTTTGAGGAATCTTGATATTGTTTTCCATAATGGTTGAACTAATTTAGATTCCTAACAGCATGCAAAGGTAGAACTGATTTTGAATTCTTTTATTATTTTATCAAATGTTGTAGTGTTAAAGAGAGAAGTAGGAAAACTCTAACAGTAAAAAGCTTTAGATTATTTTCAATGGTTTGCCCACTGCAGGAGAAAGTTTATAATCTATTCACCATGACACCTTCAAATAGTATAGTTATTTATAACATTGTATATGTTATATTATGTATTTCTCCTGAAATTGGTCAAAATAGTGAGGCAACATGAATTTCTTCTCAGAAGAGATTCTTGTGAAAATTCAGAACCAGTTCAAGATCAAGAGTGTTCTCAGTAGAGAATGATTCCATAGTAGATGGTTCTTTGGCAAATGAAAAAAAAGAAAAGGCTATAGCATTATGTGAAAATGGACACTTGCTAAATAAAATATAGAGTTTATCCCATTATAATGGAATAGAGAAAGGAGTTTCACTTTATTTCAATGAATATGATAGCCTTATATCTTTCTACAACAGGTTGAACCAACAGAGACCAAAGTTCTGCATAAACATAAACTTCCTGTAATAAACAAACCCAGGGAAAAAAAGACATTAATGATGCTCTAACTGTTGAAATCATGTAGCTTCCTTATCCTAGCTTTGATAAAATAGATATAATACTGTTGCAGTAGCTCCAATTATAAAATGGTTATATACAATAATGTCATCCCCAAGTCTAAACAGATGGCCCATAGAAATTCTGCTTTCTTAATCCTGTTATTTCTAATCCCTTGTTAAATATTACACATTATTGCATGCATTCACTAGGTTTGTCTACTTAAAATGCATTCTTTATAACAAAAATATTGTCCTTTGGAATTTAATTTAATCATTATATTAAATATGATGTAAATATTCTTAAATTAGATATTAAAAGACTGGGTTGATATTTCAGGCAGTTTTGGGGGAGTAGTAACCTGCTGGACAGTGTGTTCTGCTGGATTTAAATGCTGACTCTTACAATTTCAGGTCAAAAGATACTTTTAGCTTGTATGTATTAATATGTATCTGTTGCATGCATTTTGAGAGTATCCAGTGAACCCCATTAGAATGGGATTTTACTACATAAAACACTGCCCAGAAACATGAAAGCCAGGAAATATCCAAGAAGAAACAAAAACTTTTAGAAACAGAACTTAAAATACCCCTTCTGTATCCATTGCTGTTTTGAAATGCCTTTTTTTAAGAGAGAGAAAAAGTGTGTGTGTGAGTGTGAGAAAGAGAGAGAAAGAGAGTGTGTGTGTGTGTGAGAGAGAGAGAGAGAGAGAGAGAGAAAATCAATTTTATTTTTAGTTTTTCATCTGGCCTTCGTTTCTCTGACACTTTGTTATGTATGCGGTGCTGGAGTTCGAACCTGAGTCCTCACACAAGCAAGTGCTGCAACCACTGAGCCATCACTCCAGCCCTTAAAATGCTTCTTAAAATAAATTGAAAGCATATCTAGAGAAGAGCCTCCTGTTATTTTAATATTCAATATATTAAAGAAATTTTTGGTATCCTAAGCCTCTGAAATAGAATCAATCCCCTAAAAAACCCCACAAAACAGTAACATACACAACCATACAAAATAGTTCTCTTGTCCTGTTATTTATTCTTTGTTGTTATAGGTGAAAACAAATAATATCTAACACTTTTAGAGCACTTACTTGCCAGACACTGCTCAAACTGATTGAGCAAAAGCAAAGGACGTTGGCATCTTTCCTAGTACTTGTAAGTTGGCTTAGTCTAATACCAAGTGATTTAATTCATATTGTCTTCATCCTTCAAGCTGTTAATATGAGCAAGGTTTAAGGGCAATTGCCAGTAACTTAGTAAGTTGGTATGCTAACCAAAAAAAGTTTTGTGCAAGATGCTTTCAATATGCTAAGGTAAGATCCTTTCCTAGAATATGTATTCCTCAAGGGCAGGGATCTTGCCTCTCTTGATCACCACCACATTTTCTGTCTTTAGAATACTGTTTAACACAAAATAGGTGCTCAGGAACATCTGATGAATGAAATGAACAAATGTACAAACTTCTGAAAGTTGTGAGGGCTATGGGGTCCCTTGTTTCTTTTGCTGTCACTGCATATTATGCGCCAGGGAAATTAGATGGGCATTGAATAGAAAAGAAAACGAATCATCTACTATGAATCTTTAAATACTACAGGGTTTTGTCATATTTGGACTTCAAAGCATAATTGTAATCCCTTTGGTTTTATTGAAGCTTGCCCTTTAATTTGCTATATGGTATCACTAGCAATTCAAGCCCCTATATTTCTACCAGAAATTTTTTGTAGTAGCTTGAATTGCTACTAAAGCTACTACTCTTGAAGGAAAAAATAAATAAAACCTTGTGAACAATAGGGACATCTACTGGTTAAAATGACAGGCTATATCCTTAAAATAATGCATCTAGATAGACAAGATTTGAGCAATAAGATTTAGAGTAACAGCAAACATGAGGACATCATGGCACACACCTGTAATCCCAGTGACTCAGTAGGATAGGCACAAGGATCACAAGTTTAAGGCCAGCCTTAGCAACTTAGTGAGGCCCTAAACAACTTAATGAGACCCTCTGGGAACGTGGCTCAATGGTTAAAATGCCTCTGGTTTTAATTTCCAGTACCAAAAAGAAATAATAGCAAACACACAGCACTATTAAAATAACCTCCTTCCACTTGAATAATAATAAAAGCTAACATATATTTACTTTATTTCAGAATTATCCATGTAGTGATACTCTCTGGAAAAAAAAAAGACTATCCATTCATGTGTAGACAGTAGGTATTGCAGAAGAAGAATATAAATGGCTAGCCTCCAGATCATCTAAGATACTTAATTATCTTTGATAACAACACTTAAGTATCTACTAAGTTAAGGTACTGTGCCATTTGTTGGCAAACTACAGCTATGACATGGCAGAGGTGGCAGATGGCTCATCTCTGCTATTTGGATGTGTGCTGAGCTCCAGTCTTAGAGCAGAAGGAACACTGTTCAGCCTTTAATAAGGACTTCTGCAGTATGTGACAACATGGATGAACCTCAATGACATGAAGCAAAATGAACTCTTGGTACAGAAAGACAAGTACCACATGATTACAGTTAAATGATGTATCTAAAATAGTCAAATTCATAGAATTAAAAACCAGAATGGTGATTATGGGTTGAGGGGAAGAGGATATGGGGAGCTACTTATCAATAGGCATAACATTTCAAACAAGATGAACCAGTGGAGATCTACTCTACAATATTGTATCTATGGTCAACAATAGTGTATTGTACTCTTAAGAATTTAATAAAAAGCTAGACCTTATTTTAAATATTCCTCTCACAATAAAATAACCTTTCAAAATTCAGTTAATACCTTCAAAGGTATTGCCAGTGCTGTGTTCTCACCATTTTATGAATATTATATAGGCCAGTTGTTTTCTACAAATAAGCTCTTCATTGGACAAGCTAGACAAATTCCTTAGAATTTGCCCCCCCCCCCTTAGAATGATTTCGTCTCACCTTTCTAGTCTCTACTTAAATAAGCCTTGTTCTGAGTTGTCTATGTAAAGTTCACTTTCAGGTCCTCACTGGATGAGAGTATCTGAAATCTTAGATCTTATTATGGTTTGAATATGAGGAGTCCCCCACAATTCATGAAAGCTGAAGTGAAATGATTAGGTGATAAAGCCTTAACCTAATTAGTGAGTTAATCCCCTTGTTGGGCTTAACTAGCAACTGTAGGCTGGTGGTATGGCTGGAGGAGGTGGGTCATTGCGGGTGTGCTTCTGGGCTATATATTCTCTAGCTGGTATGGAGTTTCACATGTGACACCTTCAACTGCTGTCTCTCTGGAACCATGCCTGCCACCATGCTGTACAACCTCACCTCCAGCCCCAAAGAAAGGAGCCAGTCTTCCACAGACTGGGACCTCTGAAACTGTAAGCCCCTAAATAAACCTCTTCCTCCTAAAAGTGTTCTTTTCAGGTCGTTTATTTGCAGCAGCGAAAAAGCTGACTAAAACAGATCTCTAGTTCCCTAACTAGAAAAGGAATCTGTTTTTGCTAATAATAATGCACTAATAGGTCTCCATAAAGATCTATTGTTAAAGAAAAAGAAGTGAAGAGGAGAGATGGTGATCAGGCTCATGAATTAAAAAGACAGTGGAAATGAGACACAAACACAAAAATGAAATGTGGAGTGCAATAAGATCTTGAGGAAAGCCCTGGAAGAATCTGAGACAGGACTCTACCTGCAAGAGCCTGATGTGCACGACTAACTAGAACAATTTCTTCATTCCTCTATTAGCATACAAACCCCCATCAGCTCTCCAGAAGTTCTAGAGGACCTTCTGGTGTATACTCATCAGCCATATTAATAGGACTCAGACTGTGTAGAAAAAAACTGCTCAGTGATTGTATTTTCCTGTTACTTTGAAAATACATCTTTTTTTCTGAATCATACCATCTAGCACATGATATAATCATGAAACAACAGAACATGCTTCTCAATATTTGAAACACTTTCATAAAAGAAAAAATGATTTAATCAATATTTAATTACTGATGGATTTCATGAAAATGTTATAAAAAAATCTGGAGTCCAACACAGCTGACAAATGCAGCAAATACCATAACTGTGCTGTAAATACTTTTGATAATTTCTGTTTGGGATAGAAACACTTCTCATGACTTTTCCACAAAGCACTTCATTCTTAATTAGGTTAACCCTAGGATAACCTCATGCATTCCTTAAGTACACTGACTAGATGAGGTAGGTGTAACTGCAGAAAGATGTTCTAAGATTCAAATTATGTTATAGTCTATACATTAATTATTCAAGTTAGAGGTATAAAGTTGTTATCAGGATAGTAGATTGACTTTAAAAATTACTGACATAATACATATTTTTTTTGGTTTTCATCCATGGTTCTTAGATCACCTCTCCCTCCCCAGTGTAGGCCATAGACATAGAATTCTTCTTCCCCAAGGTGAGTCATAAAACTCTAACTCTTCTGTCGTGGAGCTGGCCATAAAGAAATTCTCTGACCTACCTTATCTAATAGTAGTTGATGAAACCCCTATTTCAGAAGGAATTCTGCTCCATACCCTGCAGGAAGGAATGCTGCACAGAAAGATCAAGAAGAATCTAAACAGAAAGACCTTGTTAGGCTCCCCCACTCAATCTATTAACATTAGATCATATCCCTTTTTGTCCTACAACATTTCAAAATGGTTGTCCATGCTTGAATCACAACTATGCAATGGTGTGTCCATGAAAACTCAGGACAGAGTTTAGAGAGCCTCTGGACAGCTGAACAAAGTTCCCTAAGAGTGGCACACATGGAAATGGCATGGAAGCTCCATGCCCCTTCTTCCATACCTCTCCCCATGTATCTCCTCACCTATATCCTTTAAACCAGTAAACATAATAAATGTTTCCCTGAGTTTTGCGTGCTACTCAAGCAAATTAATTGAATCTGTAAAGGTTGTGGGATTCCTGATTTGTTGCCTATCAGTCAGAAGTAGAGGTAAACCAAAAAGGGGCTTCCAAATGGCATCTCAAGTGTGGGAGGGGCATGTTTTAGGGACTGAGATAATTTAATATGTGGGATCTGATGCTATCTCTAGGTAGTGAAAGAATTGAATACTAAGACACCCAGCAGGTATTTGCTACAGAACTTATCTCCAAACCTATTACTTTCCCCGCACAATCATGCATTAAGCTAATATTTAAATTTATTTGTCTTTTCTAAGTAAATGCCAACTCACCTTGGGAAAAGGTAATTATGAAAGAAACTCACCCAGAAAGAGAGAATTTAAAGGGCACATATGACTGTTTTAGGGAAATAACAGTAGAGTGTAGGCTTGCCTAAGTTTTTGCAGAAGAGAAAGCAGCCAGACTGTAATTTAGATTCAACTACTTTATGCCTTAGTGAAAATAATCCTATATTGTTGTTTCAAGAAAATGTTACTAATTAGGAACCACTTTTTCATAAATGTGTCAACCATTCTACATATATAATTATTTTGTAAGAACTGCTGTTTGGGTAGTTTTACTGCTTTTCTGGTTTAGGAGATTTCATTTCATTTTTAATGCTTACTACTATATTTTGTCAGGCTCTGAAGGAAGATCTTATTCCCACCCTACTTTCTTTATGGTAAATGAAGTTTAGAAAAGTGAAGTAACATACTCACTTTTAAGCAATGGAGACAAAATTCACACTCAGATCTAACTCCATTATCTATACTGTAATACTATCCTGCCAGTGGAAGGATAAATGTCACAACTCTAAAAGCAAGCAGAAATTGGTAATAAAGTTACCAGCACAATAAAAAACTGCTTCTGGCATTTATTTTTGAAGATTGGTTAAACATGTCCATCTTCCAGTTAACTAAAGAATCTGTAAGTTGGTTGTATCGTGTATTTTCATTATAAGACTCTTGCTGAAGTGCATTTTATGAGCTACAGCAGTTCAGAGCATAGGTTCTAGAGCTGAGCGGACTCCACCACTTACTTGTTGTGTGCCTTTGGACACATTTTTTTTCACTTCTCTTTGGTTCCTATGTAAAATGGAATTCATTTGTATTAACTGTAGAGATGCATTTGGCACCTGGGAACATTAAATGAGTTTAATGTAAAGCATTCAACTGACACATAGCACTCAAAGAATGTTGCACATTACAAATCCAAAGGCTTATTTAGCCCTCTCATATCTTTTTTTTTCATAGACTATTTTTAGAGTAGTTTTACCTACATAGCAAAATTGATCAGGAAGTACTGAGGATTCCCATATATTCTATGACCCCAAACATGTATTTTCCCCTATTGCACATGTAATATTCTCCACCAGGATGGTACATTTGTTACTATTGATGAGCATATAACAACAAATCAATAACATTCAAAGTCCATGGATTATACTAGAAGTCACTCTTTGTGATACATATTTGTGTGGGTTTTGATAAATGTAGAATACATCTATTATTGTAACCTACAGAATGGATTTGGTCCTAAAAATTCTGTGCTTTGCCTTATGCACTTCACTCTGCTTCCTACTCTAGTCTTACTATTTCCGTAACTTTGCCTTTTCCAGAACGTCATGAAGTTGCAATCATACAGTACACAGCTTTTTTAGCTTGCCTTTTTTCACTTGGTAATATGCATTTAAGGCTCCTACATGTCTTTTCATGGCTGGACAACTCATTTCTTTTGATTGTTCAATAATGCTCCATTATCTGGTTATACCACAGTTTATTCACCTACTGAAGGACATCCTGGTTGCTTCCAAGTTCTGGCAATCATGAATAAAAGCGATGTAAACAGAATAAGTTTTTGTGTGGACTTCAGTTTTCAACTTATGTGTGTAAATAACAAAGAACAACTGCAGTACCATATGGTAAAAAGGTTTAGGTTTAAAAAAAAAAAACAACCTGCCAAATGTCTTCCAAATTAGCTGAACCAATTTGCATTCACACTAACAGTGAATCAGTTTGTTTTTCCACTTGTCAGTGCTTTATGTCAGCATATTGGCTTTTAGGCATCCTAATAGGTGTTTGGTGGTATCTCACTTGTTTATATTATTAATTTTTGTGAAATGCAACATTTGTCAGAAAGTTATCCCCAAAGAAAGTCACAGTAGTGCTAGTAATGAAAACAATGCATATTTTGCTGAAAAGCTAACCAAACTTTTATTTTCCTCAATTAATTTCAATGTGTTTTGCTTATTCTTTTCCCCCAAAGTTTCTCTGATTAGTGTCAGTCTTCCAACTACCTTTCGTATACAAAGGTAGGATTGCACAAAACAAGTGAAACTACTAAAATAATACTGAAAAAATCATTAACTTAAAACTGATGCTGACTACAATCTCACTGTCACAATGTAGTGAGTCTTTGGATATAACATTACCTTTGGATATAACATTACCAGTCGTCTTTTTAAATTTCTTTCATCCCAGCAAAGAAAGCAAAGCAAAGTGAAATTCGTTCCATAAACAAGTAAAACGAGGTTGAAATCATAAAAGGACCTCTGATAGGCATCAGTCTACTGGAACTCTTTAATAAACTAAAATCTCAAAGATTCTGAAAAAATTGGTCTGAGTATCGGTTGTCTCTAAAAGCTCTCCAGAGCAGCCACCGTTCAAAACCTGAACTTTAAAAAGACGGTGCACGACACGGTAGCTTCTTCCTAGTATGAAACAGCGAGATCACACAGAGGACAAAAGTCCACAAGAACCGCATCACCAGCCCAAGCAGATAACACCTCATTTTAAGCACATTCAGCAAGGCTGACAAAGCACGAAGCACCAGACACACGGTTTTTCTTGCGTACTCAGATCCATTCCCCACAGCTGTTTCCTGCGCACGGATGCTCGCGGAACTAAGAAACTCGGTACCGCAGGGCCTAAGAGTCTCCAGAGCCAGGGACCATAACTCCGTCAAACGAAAGTCCCAAGCTTGTCTAGCATTAAGAGAGAATACGGAAAGCCAGTAACGGCAACCACACAGACCCGGACTGAAGCAAACCGCAAAAACTCGGAGTCTTTTTTCGCGCGCTGACTTAGCCGGAAGTGACGACAGATGCTCGCGAGCAGGACCGCCCCGCGGGAAAGACGGGAGGGAGGGGGAGCGTTTGGGGGACTGGGGGCGGGGTGCGGCCGCAGCTCCGTTTCCGGTGGCTCGTCGCGCTCGCTCACTCCAGCTGTAGCCACTCTCGCCCGTGGCTGCTTCCTCCATCCTGGTATTTTTTGGAGCCTCCATCCTGGTTCTTCCAAAGTGCCCGGACCCAAAACAGGAAGTAAGTGCGATGGAACCTTCAGGTCCCAACCGCCGCCAGGGCCGCTCCGCCCAGTGGAGCCTGTCCGGCCCCCTGGCTGCCCGCTAGCTCTCACTGATCGGCGCAAGCTGCCTACGCCTGGGCACCGCGGGCGGGGTCGGAGCCAGGCCTTCGAGAAGCTGAAGCTGCGGTGCCCGCACGGTCAGGCCAGCGCCTCCTTCTCAGGGCCAGGCCGCCGGCGGTGGCTCGAGCTGAAGAGTAGAGGAGCGAGCGGCCGCTGAGGCTCCACAGCGATCCGGCGGGGGCGGAAAATGGCGGCGGCTTCGGAGGAGCTAAATGGCGCCGGGACCCCTGGGGGTGGGGTGGGCCGGGAGCTCTGGTAGAGAATTGGACCGGGTAGTGGGGTCAGTAAGGGAGCATTAACTTGATTTCTCGTGGTGGTCCTTTTTTGTTATTATTTTTGTTGCCGTTTCCAGTTGTGTAGTCCAGCGAAGGAGAGGTGGGCTTGGGTGGGGTCGAGTGGGGGCGGGTCTCGCCCCAACACCCCACCACCCTTTTTTTTCCCCTCTATCTTGTTGGCGTCGTAGACTCCATTCTCTCCTTTTTGTGTTCAGCTCTTAATTCACGGCCCTCGCAAAGAGCATCGGCGTTGCGGGTCGAAACGTTTCCATCAGCCCGAGTCTTAGAGGAGGGACAGACGCGGGATGGGGTGCGGGACGAGTCCTAGGCCAGCGAAGAAAACGCGTCTTGCCAGGGAGTGATTGTGTGTGCGAAGTTCCGAAGGAACTTAAATTGTGTTTAAATCTATTTTGCCCTCATAAATGGACTTTGTTTTGAGAGTCTCTTCGGAAACATATGCAGGATATTTTAACCCTATCTCCGGGGTAGATTTGAGAGAAGTGGCCAAGTGCTCTTTTATGCAGTTGAATGATAGAGCGTATGTTTTTAAAATAAAAATATTCGGTGTAGATAAAAGTGATACTCCTATGAAATGTGTACTCCGAACTCCTTTTCTCTGAATTTGTGTGTTGCTTTTATCGTGTCTTGATTCATCTTTATGTACCTCCTCACTGACAGTCGGCGACTCTGCTTGTTGGGACAGCAAAAAAAAAAAAATGCATATTCTGGTATTACGTGTCTTAATTTTAAAATGTAATTTTGGACTTTTTAGATTAATTGCACCTTGGGGCTGTAGCAGTGGCTCCCTGATATGGCACTCACTTGCCAGGCATGCGCGAGTACACGAGTTCAAATCCCAGCACCATGTATGTACACAACTAAGTGTCAGAGCAACGAAAGCCACATGAAAAACTAAGAGTTGATTTCTCTCTCTCTCTCAGAAGAAAATTAATTGCACCTTTATTTTTTAATTCGTGTAGAACTAAGCTCTAGTTCAAGAAAATCTTTCAGTAGGTCGAAAGACTTTTACAAACATAAATTCCACTTTTTTCAGTTGCGGATTTTCATATTCTTCTATTCACGTTTCTTTAAGCTGGTTTAAATTTGTGTTTCAAATAGCTTTTTCAGGATTTTTGCATCTTGATTTCTTAATAATTTGAGTAATTTACCACTCACCACCGTAAGGTTTAAAAACTCCAGCTGTGTGGCTGGGTATGTAGCTCAGGTAGAGTGCAGTCTCCAAGCGCAGCAAAAAAGAAAAAGACTCTAAAAGTATTGATAACACACCAAAATCTTAGTTTTTTACTATCATAGTATAGGGCAGGTGAGATTTTATGTTCCTAGTTAAGTTTCTAAAGTTTGGTTGAGATTTAGAAAAAACTCAAAGGTTAAAATTACTTTCCTTCACATTATAAAAATTGTCATGCTGAGAAAATAAAGGTCTTACATTCACAAACTACAAAAACTGATCCTATCTTGGGGGGAAATCACTTGTTAAAGTAATGAAGAAAAATATGTTAAATGATTGATGATGGTTTTTATCACCTTATTTTAATTCTTGTATGCTTGGCACTTTTCATGTGCTACCAAAGAAGCTAATTTTTTTCTTCATTATTCTAGTTGATAGGCCCACCCCAAAATATGCTTTGGGGATTGATCTAGAACCTGTGCATTCTGCATGAATCTCTAGTTGATTGCAGTTGATTCACATGGGGAAGCCAAAATGCTATTGTTCTTTGTCAACAGTAAGTACTGGGCATTGCATACTACTTAGAAATTTAAGGCCATACTTGTAGCCCTTACAGGAAGTATACAATAATGTATAAGTATTCATGGTATATTAACAATTTTCCCTAGATGTTAAGGTTTTAGGCATTCTGAGGGTAAGAAATCATAGTTTTGAATTTAGGATTTGAGCTTTCAAAGCAGGGTGGCTAGGAAACGGTTATTGCTGAGAAACATTAAAAGTAGGCATATATCCAAATTCTTCAGTCTTTTCCCTCCCCTCTTTTTTTCTAGGTACTTTGTTTATAAAATTGGAGAAAAGTTATTCCACCTCAAAAATGCTTTTTTTTTTTTTTTTTTAAGAGAGAGGGACAGTGAGAGAGAAAGAATGAATTTTATTTATTTTTTTTCTTGTAGCTTTCATTGCTCCAAAGCTTCATTGTGTTTGTGGTGCTGGGGTTCGACCTTGAGACTTGAGCTTGTGCGCTGCAACCGCGGAGCCACCAACCCAGCCCCTCGAAAGTGCTTTTAAGGGGAGGGATATTGGTATATTTGGAAGGTAGATATTTGTAGGTAGATATTACTAGTAAGTTAACAGCAAACTGTTTTTCCTGCCCCTCATATTGCTTACCTTTCTCCTTTCTATTAGCTTTATCTCCCCACTGACTACAGACCCTTTCTTTTCTTTTTTTTTTTTTTTTTAAGAGAGAATCTTATTTTTTCATCTTGCCTTTGTTACTCTTGACACCTAGTTGTGTATGGGATGCTGGGATTTGATCCTGGGTCCTCGCACATGCCAGACAAGTGCTCCAACCCCTGAGCCACTGCTCCAGCCCCAACCCTAATATTTTTTGATGATATAATAAATGTATATGTTCTGAAAATAACACCTCATTATCTTGAACAGTTGGCTTTATCATATTCCATTAAGTGCATAATCTTAAATTAAAACCTGCGAGGATGAATAAAGAAGCAAGTGTCCCTAAGAACTGACAAATAAATGTTAAAATGTTGAGGGAGATAGTGTTGTTGGAAGTCTTGAGGACCTACACCACTAGTATTCAACACACATACCTCCCTGTTGCAAAAGCATCAAAACTTTGGGACAGCAAAGTTTAGGAATAATTCAAATTCATTCTTTTTTATATTGTATAGAAGCTGCCTATTAATACTGAGATGTTATACTGCTTTCTCAAAATGGAGCGTTCCATTTTTTTCTTACCACTGTAATTTTCAACACATTTTTTCCTTATAAAAGATTCCCTAGCAATTGGTACACCTAAGTGTTTTGTAATTTCAACTCCAAAAGCTTTTTCTACCTCTGAATGATGACCGGAGACAGTGTTAAACCTATTGCCAAGGGTTAAGAGAAAATACAGTTATAAAATGTATATGTCATTTATTTGCTTACTTGTCATTGCTCCCTTTGTTTTGATAGTGTTTTGTGAAGAGATTATTAGTATAGAAACCGTAAATAGGTTTTGTTAGCTTTGATTTCATAAAGGTAAACGATAAAGTTTAAAATAAAAGGGGGAACCTATGTTTCATGTCTGTTTTTTCAAATTTGTGGAAAGATAGCCCGTTCCATGACAACACCAGAAAGGAGCTGTTAGAAAAAAACACATTGGGGCGCTCTCTATGAACAGTTCATTTATTTATCTTAAGAGAGAGAGGAACAGTTAGACAATTTTTATTTAGTTTCTCATGTGGCTTTCTTTGCTCAGACATTTCGTTGTGTACATGATGCTCAGGTACAAACCTGCATGCTTGCACATGCCAGGCAACTGCTGTAACCACTAAACCCCTGCTCCAGCCCCAAATTTTTGTTAGTCATCTTAAATTGTAAAATGTTGTTTTGTAATGTACTCTGTTCTCAGGTCATTTTTCTAAGCACTAGTAGTGAAAGCTAATTGCTCACTTATCCGTAGCAAAAGAAATGCTCACTAGGTTTTTGTTTTTAATTGGTGTATATTTTAGTATCTGGTAAGGAAATATGCTTTTAAAATTAACTTGAGTAAATCAGGAATGTGGTGGTGGTAGTGATTTATACTTGCCATTAAAGAATTTCTGATGGTAACTTGCATAAAGTCTATTAATTTTCAATGGATAAAATCTTACTGTGTAGCCAAACATACACTGTAATTTCCTAAATCATGAACTGGGTGAAAAAGAAACTTTTTAATAGGCAAAACTATTTTATTGCCAAGCCAGGTTTAATCTTACGATAAGACCCATATTCGCAAGTAATTGTTTTTTTTGAACATCAATGACATTGTTTTCAGTAGTTGATAATTTTTTTTAAAGAGAGGGCAATGAGAGAAAGAATCAGTTTTCTTTGTTTTTTTTCCTCCACTTAGTTGTATCTGTGGTGCTGGGGTTCGAATAGAGGTCCTTGTGCGTGCCAGGCAAGTGTGGTAACTGCTGAGCCACCACTCCAGCTCCCAATAGTTGATAAAGGAATCAACATTTTAAACAATTTAAGCCTGTTTAGAATAAATTCCATTAACAGCTCTGTTGAACATTCACAGTGTATAGTCATATTTTATCATCTTAAACCCAAGCCCTGCTGGGCATGGAGGCTTACATTTGTAATCCCAGCAGTTTCAGAGACTGAGGCAGGAGGATCACTAATTTGAGGCTAGTGAGGGTGATTTAGCAAGGTCTTGTTAATACATAAAAAGCGCTGGTGATGTAGCTCGGTGGCAGAGCACACCTAAATTCAATCCCCAGTGCCATAAAAATAAAATCAAACCATAATGAATATTAATTAGGTACCTTAATTTAGTATGCTATCGTTGATTTCTAAATCTTCTCAAACTTTCCCATGAAGTATTACAAAGGAACCAATTTCCAGTAGTCTACAACAGTATTTCAAAACATTCTGCCTTGGGTGAAGATTCTGTTCCTATCAGGGAATAGAACTAGTGCTTAGGCAGATGATTTTTGTTGCTTTGTTTTCTGAAATTCTTCTTTGTACTTGTGTTCAGGATGTAGGTGTTTGTTACATTTTATCTGCTCTAAAGATTTTTGTATTTAGCAAAGTTATACTCTTTCAGAATAAAAATGTTTTCTTTCAGTTATATATTACCATGCAAATCCTGAAGTATTTCCTAAGCATTACTTACATACAGGTATGGTGGTGATCATTAGGGAATTTTTATAATAACAGTCTCAAAAATATGTTCAATAATATGTAATGGTTAGACAAATTTAGTTGCTGTGTACCCATTAAAAATGTGGGGAATAAATAATAATATTGGAAAATGCTGAAGAAAAACAATTATAAAAGATTACCAGTATTGTGAAACAAAAGTTGATAAATGGATAAAAGACTTGGAAGATAACCACAAAGAGAAATGTGGGTTATTCTTTTCTTGCACTACATTAGGGTCAGGAAATGGGAAAATTAAATGTGTTCTTGAATTATGCCTCATAGCCAATGTTTGTCAGTCCTTAAATCCATCCAATGAAGTTGCTATATATTCTGTACTTTGCAAAATTCCCCGTTATGAGTATTTTACTGTACTAAAGATTTTTCATGCCATATAGTTTTCATCCCACCTTCCAATTAAGAATCATAACTTTTAGCATCTAGGGTATAGTGTTGCCTCCTGTGTTTTTCATGATAGCCACCGAGCACCTGCTCTTCTCTTCCATACTATGCTTGGGAACTGATAAAAAGCCATCAAAGAATTAACCTCCCAAACTAGGAAGAAATGTTTACTTCTTTCCCTGGTGGTTTTTGGCTTTTAGAAAATATTCATTCAACACTTAATTAATTATCAGTCAGATCAGTCAATGTGTGAGACTCAATGGAAAAACTGAGAACTATCCATCAGTGCTAGAAGGAAGAGGAGCATCAGTCATACATTTTCGATCTTCAGTAACAAATTCAGGAGTGTTAACTTTATGTGTATCCCTTTTCTACCAAGTTTGTTAAATAGGGTTATCTTGCCCCCCTCCCATTTTTTTATTGGTACATTAAAATTGTACATGATGAAATTTGTTGTTAAATATACATACATGTATATAATAATATAATTTGGCCAGTATCATTCCCTAGTGTTTCCCCTTTCCCTTCACTCCTCACTCCCCTGGTCCCTTTCCTCTATTCTACCACTCTCTCTTAAATTTTTTACAAGATTAGTGTCATTTATTTATTAGGAACTATAAATATAAGCAAATGTGTTTCTTAGATGTGAAGATACATAAAAAATGCCATTGTAAATGGTACTACATTCTAGGAATTTATTTCTTGAATTTATTAGGATATTGTTGCTTTTTAAAGATATCTACCAAATGATGGGAATATACTAAAATGTGAATTCACTGTTATATCATTGCTAGTTACTGTTAAAATAGTACATATGGTACAACCCATTACAAAGGAAGAAGGGAAGACCAAATGGGTTTATGTTGTATTTGTCACAAAAAATTTATGGTAGAGTTGGAGATCTTCCTGGTATATTTCCCTGATAAATCAAGAGTGTAGACGATTCCAGAAGTTAAACATAGTTTCATGTGTAAAAAATTAGAATGAAGGCACTGTATTCAGCTTTTTATCCTATGATCATAAATTGATTTATTCACCAGCATTTCTCCCTTATTGCATCAGATATCTTGAACCCACTTGCTCCTCTCATCCTTTTTACCCTAAAAGCCAATCCTTATGAAAGAGGTCTCTAGAGTTGGTCCTTTTTTTTCTTTCCTAATTTTCTAATTCTCAGCGTTCCAATAGGGCTTCTGCCCTGACTATTCTACTGAAATTACTTTCGTTAATTTTGCTATATTGCCAGATCATATAGTTATTTCTTTGACATCTTATTCAATATAGCTGACTAGTGTTCATTCCAAAATACTCTCATGGTTTTTAGTTCATAACTGCCTATAATTTTTTTCCTGTTGTTACAAGCTGGTCCTTCCCAGTCTACTTATCTTTCTCTTAACCTCAAAATGTGCTTAATGGAGTACTCTAGAGCTGGGATCTAGACTGCATTCTCTAAACTCTTGATATTCTGGAAGAGTAGTTGGTGGGTTATGGCTTTAGTTCAGTAGTAGAGCACTTGCCTAGCATGCCTGAGGCCCTTGGTTTGATCTCCAGCATTGCATATATGCAGTATTTTGGCATGCTGCTAACTTGGCATTGTTTGAATATTTTGTATCTGATATTAATTAAAAAATATAAAAACATCTACATTTAAGTGCCTCAAAAGTTACCTATTCAAGTCAAAAGCCTAAGAATTGTTTTGAGATAGCTCTCCTTCTCATAGTCTCTCTCTCTTCATTTAGAAAATCATGTTGGCCCTTCCTCTATATCCTCTGTTCAGCCCCTTCTTTTTGATTGCCATCACCTTTTCAAACCACAGTCATCTCTTGGACAGTGTCTTTATTACATTCCCTTGTCCATTCTCCATACTGCATCTGAAATTAAAATGTAAGTTATGTCCCCAAGTTTAAAAATCCTCCCAAGGTTTTCAGAGCTTTGTGTGATCTGCTCCTGTCTATGTATGTTTTTATTAGTCATGAAATACCAAGGCAGGCCCACCTTATGAAGAGATTTATGTAGCTCACACTTTTGGAGCATGGTGCTGACCCTGGTGAGAGTCCTACGGCAATGACAAGAGGCTATGCAGAAGGAACTAACAAAAGGCCAAAGACGGAGATGGGTTGAAGGTAGTTAGTGATAGAGTGCTTACCTAGCATCTGCAAGGCTCTGAACTCAATTCCCAGTACTGCAGTCTTACTATCCTTCAGATAATGCCCTCAACTTACCAGATGACTTCCTATTAGGCTCCACCTCTTAAAGGTCCACAACATTTGTCTATGGCTACCCTGACCAAGCTCCAAACACATGGATCTTAGAGCAGAAGCCACATCTAAACAATAGTAGACAGTAATGACTTTGCACTTAGAAGTTTTTAGATTATAATTTTTGGTGCAAGGAATCAAAACCAGGGCCTTGGATCTGCTAGATGGGCACTCTACAAACTTTACCATAGAACTACATCCCTTGCCCTAAAGTTTCATTTTTTTTATTTGTTTGTTTGTTTTTGTTGTTGTTTTCAAGAGAGGGACAGTGAGAAGAAAGAGAATCAGTTATCAATTTTATTAGTTTATAAGTGGCTTTCATTGCTCCAACACTACGATGTACACATGATGCTGGTGTTCGAACCTGTGTCCCCGTGCATCCCAGGCAAGCACTGTAACTGTTGAGCCACCACTCCAACCCCCTGAAGTTTCTTTTGAAATAAAAATGGCAGGGTTAAGAAGAGTAGAGTTTAAACTTTTTAGTGCTTTAGGGTAAAATAATGGTGTTTGTTATAAAGAATTAGAACCTTTTTGGAAAACAGATTGCAGTATCATTAAACGTTCTAAAATTTTTATGTCTATAGATCTAGTTACTTTTCGGTTACTAATGTTACTTAAGAGAATAGATTGTACAAATGTTTCAATGTGTTTTAAGGAAATTAGAGCAGCATAAATGTCCAGTGATAGAGAATTCCTTAAATAATGTTGCATTTTTTTATACAGCCTTAGTTTTAAGTGTTACAAAAATCTGTGAATGAGTTTCACACTTTTCATTATAAATGAACTCTCTGAAGATACGAAATTGGAGTCTTGCACGTAAACCAAGGGATAAGATTAGAAGGAGTCACACCAGAATATAAAAATTTTGTAGGGTTTTTTGGTGTGTGTAAGTTTATGGATGATTTTAACCTTTTGGTGGAAGGGGTTATTTCTTTCCTTCATCTTCTGTAATAGGTATTATTGACCAGCTTTTTAAAACAACAGATTCAGATATGAGAAAAACATGGAATCTGGAATCTAATAATGTTACTTATTAGAAGTTTAGAAGTTTCTCTAGCAGGATCTATACCTTTTTTACTGCAAATTTATGAACAATTTTCTAGTAGAGCCATCCTGAAGAGAAGTTCTAATTGGAATGCTGCAAAAGTGGAAATTTTAATTCTTAATTTTTGTCGAAATATCCTCATGAATCTCAGATCCTTTACCTTTTTAATCCTTCAGCCTTTTGGGATGAAAATGAAAAACCTATTGAAAGAAACCTTTAAAAACTGATCACTTCAGATTTGATGATATTTCACATTATATCAGTAACTGCTTGATGGGGGACAATTTGGGTTAAGGAACTCATCATTTCTCTCCTTTAGTGGAGAATATGAGGCTCATTGCCAAAGGTTTTACTTAAAAAAAATTCTGCTTTTGTCTGAACTCTTTTAGTTGAGACATCACAGAAGCTAGTGTTAGCATCTTGCTAGTATTCAGTTATTAAGCCTTATTTTGTAATGCTGTTAATTTTTCAGAGTGTTGCAGACAGGAATATGGGGGAGAAGCAATCTGGATAACATGAAAGTGATGCAGCTGGCTAAGGGAAGGCGACTTGATTCTGTGGGAAGGGCTATAACTGATCCAACAGTTGTCTAGGTAAGTCTTCCTTGTTGCAAGAACCTCACCTTGTGTTTTGCAAATTTTAATTGTAACTAGATCATGATTTCCATTCATCTTTGTCTTGAGAATGACATCAATACAGTTATAAAATAAATAATGACTTTTTATGGTAAAGTTTTAATGAATCATTGGATCTTTACATTGTAAATGGTAATACGTTTATTTCTGCCAAAGGAAAACACATTAACTTAAAAATGACAAATACTATATATGAATGGATTAATAACCTTGTGTGTGAAAGTCAAATAAATATTGAGTAATTAGTTAGGTGCACATCAAAGCTTAAGTCTTGCTTGGTTGGCAGAAAGTGTGTGGACAAGACCAGAGCAAAATACTGAGACAGGAACCCCATTGAACATTATAAAGTGATTCAGAAGACTTCAGCCAGGCCATTGATTATAATCCAATAAATTAGCCCCTGCCAGCCATGAGATTGTATTCTAAGATTGATCAGTCTGTCTGAACAAGATCACAATTCAAAAAGCAATTTGGTCGATAATGGATATATTCACTTGTTTAATATTATGAAAAAGAGAGGAGGAGTTTATGTTCCTATTTTGTACATAAGAGAGCCTAAATACCTGCAAGAAATGTTTTGGAAACTAATTCTTAGAACAGGATAAAAGTTTGATGAATCTTCTACTAAACAATCAGAAGTTAAAAATCTATGAGAATATGCAAAGGTGCCAGTAAAAAATGACCTGCCATGTGCAGTGGCACATAACAATAATCCCAGCAACTCTGGAGGCTAAGGCAGGAAGATCACAAGATTAGGGTCCACCTCAGCAACTTAGCAAGGCTGTTTGAAAATAAAAAGGGCTAAGGATGTGACTCAGTGGTGAAGGACCCCAGGACTCAATCCCAGGACCCACCCCCGCAATGTAAAACCCACAAAAACTAAAATGTGGTGAGAGTTTTGCTAATGAAACAGATAATTTCAAACTTTTTCATTCATTGGATATAGTGAAATAAGTCTTTTTAAAAAATAAATGCTGTATTTTTTAATCAAAGCAGTCAGATTCTTGTAGATGATATGTCTGATTCTTAATAATGAGTATAAACTACAAATGGTGGTTTTTGAAATCTGAATTTTGTAATTTCACATAGAGAACAGTGTACGCAAGACCCAAATAAATTGTGGGGTGTTTGGCTGAGGGAGGGATTACAGGGAGCTACTTCCTCTCTGGAAATAATTTCTTAAATTCTAATGTGGAGTCTATTCTTGTACAGATTTGAGTATGAGCACAGTTGAAGAGGATTCTGACACAGTAACAGTAGAAACTGTGAACTCTGTGACATTGACTCAGGACACAGAAGGGAATCTCATTCTTCATTGCCCTCAGAATGGTAGGAGAACTTACTGACATAATTGTAACTGTCAGGATTTATGAATTCCTCATCGCCTTTGACTCCCTATTGCCCAGACAGACAGTATAGCATAGCAGGGTAGAAAAGTGAGTAATCTCTTTGGATCATGGATTAATCTAATTTATATTTTTTTACTTAATGTATGTTTAAAATATGCTTTTATGTTTTAAAATTTGTCATAAATTTTAGCCTTTATTCATTTCATGGCTATTTTATAAATAAAATCTGTTGAGTATCCAAAGGTGAGGATAGAATAACCATAAGATACTTCTTGTATACCATTTCATGCCAGCAGGTATTTAGTGCATTAAAAAATGTAGAAGTGGTCCTGCCAAAGCAGATAGACTTTTGTTGTTGGAAACTGTTAGAGAATTTTATACATCTGTTTGAGTAAAATTTAATATAAAACTTGAAGCCTCTTTGTCTACTCTTATTTTGCTTTTATATTCATCTTTACTAATATAGATTGTTTTCTTTTCACTATTTCATCCAAACTTGAGGTTTTAACTAGCATAAACCTATTAAAATGATCAGTGTTTCCTATAGCCACCCTAAAATTGCACACTTCCTAAACAGTTCTTTCACACACTTCCTAAACCTGCTTCCCTTTTTTTAATTTGGTGTCCCAGATAATTTATTAAGTAATAAATTGCTTCTCTCATCTCTCACATTCATTCCACTTTGAAGACTTGTTCATGCTGATATTTTTAAAATCCATTTCTTTCTCTATTTCAAGTGCCTCTTAGTTCAAATACTCTTTTCTCATAATAACTCTAATAGCCTTTTAACGAGTCTTCCACCTCTAATTCATCTTTCAAACTGCTGATGAAATTGATCATGATACTCAGCTTAAGATTTTTTTAGCTTCCAATGTTTAGTATATAGTATAAGTCTTTAATTTAGCACACTGGGCTTTCATATTATCTTTCTTACTGGCCTTATGTCCTACTATATGTTCCATAGTTACTTTTTATTAGTTATAACTAGTTTTATTTCCATAGCATACCTCAATACCACTGCGCATATTACTCCTGCTGCCTGACTTTCTTTCAGATTTAAGATATCTCCTTTAGGAACCCTTCCTTCACCTGTAGTCTTAAGTTAAATGCATCTCTCTTATACTCTCAAAAAGCCTCTTCATTCTACCTTTTATAGCTTTTAATATGCTATTTTCTGCACTATTTTGAAATTGTTGGTTTAGTCCTCCCCACTGCACTGCAAGTTCTTTGACAGGCAGGATAGCCTACATTGTTTTACTGCTTGCTAGCACTTAGAACACAGTAGGCATTAGTTAAATATTTGTGAATGAATCATAATAGCTAGCTGTTGTCTTTGTACATGAAATATTTTGAAAGTCAAGTTAGTTTAAAAAGTGAAATCTTTGTTTATAGTTTCTAGTCATAAGACTCAACTGAGTACTACAGTAGGCATAGCAATTATGTTATTTGAGGCCTATTAGCATAACTGGGTTTAGTTAAATGAACTAATGGGTAAGAAAGTCATTGCAGGGTCACTGTTAGTTGGAGATTTTCGTTTTTTCTTTATTGGTTTGAAGTTTTTGAGATTTTTTTTTTTTTTTTGGTTTATTGTTCTTTTCCTTCCATTAGAAGCTGACGAAATAGACTCAGAAGATAGTACTGAACCTCCACATAAGAGGCTTTGTTTGTCCTCTGAGGATGATCAGAGTATTGATGATTCTACTCCTTGCATATCAGTTGTTGCACTCCCACGTAAGTCACTATTTATTAAGAATGTAGAGTTCCCTTTTAAAATCAAATTTTAGCTTTCAGGAGATTCAGTTGGCATTTCTAAGTAGACCTGGACTCTTTACTTTTCATTTAATCAAAAAACTTATTTTTAACTAATATTTAACACGTGCTTATTCTGTGCCAGATACAGTTATTAATGCTTTTAAATATATTACCTAATATATTTTCAACTCCTTTTTAAATTCTCAACCTGTTAATAGGCTCTGTAAGGAGCCTTTTTAGACATTTTTTGTTGAGTGCACTCTCCTGTATGTATTTTTTAAATGTATGTGTGAACATCTTTGCTTTATGAAGATTTTTTCACTCCCCACCCAAGAACCATGTTTATCTGTTTGAGAAAGCATGCTCTGCAATAGGTGCTGTTTTTATTAACATCCCTATTATATAAATGAGGAAAATTAGACACAAATATAATAACTGACTTAAAATAACATTCAGACATTTTGGTTCCAATGTACATATCTTAACCCTAATGCTGTAGCGCTTCTTCAGTATGGTATATGACTACATGGACCTAATTAGTTTATTCTCACTAAGATGTTCTTAACATATTTATATCCTAAGATCATTTAGGGTAGGCTATATTCTAGAGGAGATATAATATTTCAGGATTAGGTTTTACATCTGATTCGTTCAGCAAAGAGAATGGAATCCCATCTCAAGTGGTTACCTTATAAAGCCAGAATATAGGTCTTAGTCTGTGGTGTTCAGAATGGGGCAGGTGGCTCTTGGTGGCACTCTTAGCACAAAGGAGAGTTTTACCATACCAAGGAACTCAACACAAAGCAAAATGATATTTTCATGTAGTGAACAAAAAAACTTCAGAATAGGTTTTTAGCATTGAAAATCATGTCTTAACAAATAGATAAGAACTTTGTTTTTAGAGTTAATTTTTTGTTAGCCAGATGCTCTACCACTGAGCTATACCCTTAGCTCATTTGCTTGCTGAATTGAACTGAAAAGAAGCTATTTTGTTTCACTTTACTGACACATTTATTGAAAAAGTAGTTTTAATGTTAATCATGTTTCCAACTATGACATATACAAGCATCATGTATTTCTAATTAAATGATGTCCTTCAACTAATGAGTATACTTAAGTTTTTTCAATTCTTTCCTAGTTGGATTGTCATTATGTTGTGATTAAATTTTAAAACTTGCTTGGCTTATTTCCTAATCCTACATGGATATTTTCTACTAGAATTTTTAAGTTATTTTGTTGTAGATTATGACTGTTTAATACACTTGAAATAGAGTGCCTCATTCATGACCATAGGTTTATGATGGGCATTTTGTTGTATTTTATGGTATCAAACTGATTCCTTCATACCCTCATTTATTATACCTAAGATAATATGGATATGTTGCTATAAAAGCACATGAGCTACTTAATGTTCGGTCATAGCAGCATTACATATGGAACACAGTCTGTAGTCTAATGGCTTGCAATAACAATTTTTAAAAAGCAAGCTCTAGATTTATAAAAGGTATATTAATAAAGTTAACTTAGGAAAAGTTTCCATATTTAAAAAAAAAAAAAAAGCTGCATTAAAACCATGAACTTTGCTCACCCATTCGCTCTCAAAACTTTGACCTGCTAAGTAAGTCCCCCAGGAAGCATCTGAGTGATCCTGCCCACCTACCTATGGCTTTGGGAAGCAGCTGGGCAACCCACTGTTAGCTGTTGTACCTGTCAAGGCCTCCCGAAAGCCACTTTGCAACTGGTCCTAAGAAGATTAACCCACTGAGGCCATGGGAAGCAAGCAGGCTAGTAGCCACCCTGAGCAGGCTAACCTTCTCAGATCCTGAAAAATACCTGAACTGCCCTCAAGACACTGATGGGTATGCTCCCCCCCAATGTACACCACTCATCACCATTGTTGGTTATAGCTACTATACTACTGCACCCAACTGGAACCAAAGCCATTAATATAGCCTATTCAACTAGTACTTTATTTAGGACACATCTCCAGGAAAATTTTTTCTACTACAAAAACTACCCTATAAAATGAGTAGAGGCATATGATCTGACAGATGTGCCTACATAGGGACACAAGAAACTTGAGAAAGCAGGATAACATGCCTCCAAAGGAACACAAAGACTCTCTAGCAACAGACCCCAAAAAGAAAGGAAGTTGACAAATTGCTTAAACAAGAATTCAAATTAATAATTTTAAAGAAACTAAACAAAATAGAAGAGAATATAGATAGATAACTTAACAAAATAATTTATGGTCTAAATAAGAAAATAATTTATGGTCTAAATGAGAAATTAAACAGATGGATTATAAAAAACAAAGAATCAAATCTTGAGCTAAAGAACAAGGTAAGTTAAATAAAAAATATAGTTGAGAGCCTTAACAAAATACAAGATCAAGCAAAAGAAGGAATTTTTGAGCTTGAAGATAGATACTAAGAAATAACCCAAGCAGAAAGAAGTAAAGAAAGCTTGCAAGACCTATAGGGAACTTAAGCAAACAAATATTCTTGTTAAAAAAATGGATGTTTTCTGAATCTTAGTAAAAATACATAAATCCAGGCCCAGAAAACTTAAATGATAACACACAATAGATTCAACCAAAAGCAAGGTATACAATAATCAAACTGTCAGAAGCCCAAGACAGCAAGAATTCTAGAGGTATGTTTCAAGTTATGTATGAGAGAATCCTGATTAGACTTAACAGGTTTCTCTGTAGAACCCTTACAGGCTAGGAGAGAATGGGATATAGTCAAAATTCAGAAAGGGAAAAGTATACTCACCAGGAATACTACTCCTAGCAAAGGTGTTCAGAAATGAAGGAGAAATAGTCTTTCCAAGACTAGTAAAACAGTTCATTGCCACAAGACCAGCCTTACAAAAAATGGGAAAAAACAGTAACTACCGTGATAACATATGCAAGTACAAAACTCACTAGTAGAGCAGATACATAAAAGAAAACATAATTAAGTCTTATCAATACAGAAAACCACCAAAATGAGCATGAGAGGAAGAGAGGAATGATGTACATTCAAAATAACCAGAAAAAAATGTTAACACAATGACAAGACTATGTTTTATCAGTAATAACCGTGAACATAAATGGTTTAAATGGATTAAACTTCCTAGTTAAAAGATTTAGTCCATCAAATTAACTTTTAAAAGTCCCAACAGTAGGCAGCTTACAAGAAATTAACTTCATTGATAAAGACAACAGGCTGAAAATGTAGGAATGGAAGAACGTATTCCATGCAAATTAAAACCAAAATGAGAGTAGCTGGGAACAGCTATAAAGATAGACTTTAAATCAAAAACTATAAAAAAAGACAAGGTCACAATAATGATAAAGGATCAATTCAACAAGAGAAAATTACAATTGTAAATTTATATGCACCCAACACCAGCACAGTATATAAACCAAACATTGTTAGATCAAAGGGAGAGAGATAGACCACAGTTTAATAATAATTGGGGATTTCAGCCTTCCACTTACATCAGTGAATAGCTCAGACAGAAAATCAAATATTGGTATACTATAAACCAGATGGGTACTTGGCAAAACATTTCACCTAACAGCTAAAGAATATACATTATTCTCATTAGCACAAGGAACATTTTCCAGGGAAGACCATATGTTAGGCCATAAAACAAGTCCCAACAATTTTTTTAAGAAGTTGAAATCATATGTATCTTCTCTGACCACGAGATAAAATTAGAAATCAATAAGGGGAACTTTAGAAATTATACAAACACAGAAATTAAGCAACGTGCTCTTGAATGAACAACAATGAAAAAAAATCAAAAGGAAACAATTTTTTTTTAAAGGTAGGGTCAGTGAGAGAGAATCAGTTTCTATTTAGCTTTTCATGTGGCTTTTGTTGCTCTGACAGTTCACTGTGTGCGTGGTGCTGGGTTTTGAACCCACTGAGCAACCACTCCAGCCCAACAAAAAATTTTTGAAAGAAATGAAAATGGAAATAAAACATAACAAAACCTATAGGATATAGATAAAGTAGTACTAAGGGAAGATAATAGCAATAAATTCCCATATTTTAAATCAGATTTCAGATAAGTAAAAAATGCATTCAGGGACTAAAAAGAGCAATAACAAACCAAACCCCAAATTAGAAAAAAATAACAGATTGGAGCAGAATTAAAATGAAATAGAGACTAAAAAAACAATACAAATATCTTTATCAAGGAAACAAAGAGTTGGTTTTATTTGTTTTGTGGTATCGGGGGTTGAACTTAAGGCCTCATAGGTGCAAGGCAAATACTCTGCCACTGAGCTACATCCCCAACCATAAGAGTTGGTTTTTTAATTTTGTTTTGTTTTGTTTTTTTAAATAATAAAATCAACAAACCTTGAGACTAACCAGGGAAAAAAGTTTCCCCAACTTATATAAATGTCAGTTAGAGAACATAGAAGAAATAAATTTCTGACACAGATACCTATCAAAATTGAACCACAGAGACAAAAAATCTGTACAGACCAATAATGAGTTACAAGATTGAGATTTCATTTCACCCCAGTTAGAATGACTGTAGTCAAAAAGACAAAAGTAACAAATGCCGGCAGTAATGCAGGGAAGGAGGAACTCTTATTATTGATGGTGGGAATGTAAATTAGTACAGTCATTTTGGGGAACAGTGTGAGGATTCCATACCAAGGAGTGGAACTCTGCCACATGGTCAAGCTATCCCATTACTTCATGTCTTTCTAAGGAAAATGAGATCGTTGCATCAGGGAGATGCCTATTTTTCCATGTTGGTTGCAGCATTGTTGATACTAATTGATGGATGAATGGGTAAAGAAAATGTATATATACACAATGTAATATTATTCAGCCATAAAAGTGGAATCCCATCTTTTACAGAAATGCAGATGAAAACTGGGGATACTGTCTTTGGTTGAAGTAAGCTAGGCATAGAAAATTAGGTTTGATTTCATGGAAATGGTTGAAATGAGGGTTGCTGGAGCTTGGAAAGGGTGGGGATAGGGAATGATAGGTACTGGGATGCATTTACACGAAAGGGTGGGTTCTAGTATTCCATAACACAGTGGGTGGACTGGTTCCTAACATACATATTTTGTGAAGCAGGAATGGGCTTCAGGGTTCCTAGTGCAAGGAAGTGGCTGTTAGGAGTCAAATGCTTATACCTGAGTTTGATCTTTACACATTTTTGTATGTATCAAGTTGTACTTTATAAATATGTACAATTACATGCTGATTTAAAAAAGAAATGAGAGAGAAAGAATGCATGAAGTTCTACGTCCAGCACCATGTTCTGGTATTGAGTAACACATTATTTGCTGGGCTTCATGGAGGTGGATTAAGTTTTTAAAATTTGCATTTAAGGCGCTGGAGTGGTGACTCAGTAGTTTCAGCACCTGCCTCACATGTGCAGGGATGTGGGTTCGTACCTCAGCACCACATACACAACAAAGTGTCTGAGCAACAAAAGCAACATGGAAAACTAAATATAATTGATTCTCCCCCCCTACTGTCCCCCCTCTTTAAAAAAAAAGAGTTTAAAAAAATTTGCATTTAAATTTCATTTTAATATTCATGTTTCTATATGCTTTGTAAGGCTGATAAAATTTATTTATTAGGGCCTTACAAGTCCTCTCACTATCCATACTTACCTCTCATGTTAATCATTCTAGCTTACCATTTCTTTTGTAGTCATCTACCACTGCATTTACACCACTAGCAATTCATAGTGTTATATTGTGATTAATGCATTCATTTAAATGATTCTTTCAGCACCTTAGGCACTTACTCTTTTTTGTTCTCCATTTATCACTCCTTTGACTACTTTCACCATTACCTATGACTGGAATCAGTTTGTTACCATTTTCAGACTTCCTGTTTTCCTAATGATACTTCACTTTTCCAGCTCACTTATCTGGTACTCCCTAACTCCTGCAGTTCTTTGCCCTACTGGGACCCATTGATCTTACCACTTTTTAATTTTATTATTCCTTCTGTATTTGTATACCCCGCCTTTATCCAGTTGTGGCTTCATGATTAATCATTTATCATCACTGTCTTGTGTTTACCTTCAAATCCTCTTTCCTTTTCTGCTTCCATTGTTCTTTGGTGTTCAAATAACCCTGTCTGTCTGTCTTTGCTTTTGTTGGTGTCTATGCCAGTTCAGCCAGTTTCAGAAAGGGATTAGAGAAAAAGGTGACACTTAAGGTGAGTGGTCTTATCCTGATCATTAATCAAAGTGGGCTCATAATGCTGTCCACCAGTTACACCATACCTCCCTAGTATTCTTTCTTTGCCTACTTAAAGATATTGTTCCAGTGATTCTTTCATCTCTTCTGAAATCATTAATTTTTTAATTCTCTACCTGGATCACTTCCATCTCAGTATTACAAAAATGCTTTCTCTTTCCTTCCTTTCCTTTCGAACAGAATTGCCTGTACTTGCCTCCATTCCATTCATTTTTCCCTCCTTACCAAAACTTCTTCTCAGATCTCTACAGACCATCTTTTTGCTAAATTATAGTGGTCATTTTTTAGTCTTTGTTTTACTTGATTTGTTCATAACTCTTAACAGTACTTACCATTTCCTCTTCCCTGAAACATTTTGTCATTTTGGCTTCTGCTGAGCACTAAAAAAGAAAGTTTTTACACTTCTGTTCATTCCATAATTTGCTTTGTTTTAATTTTTGTGAGTTGTATTTATTTATTTATTTATTTATTTTTCATACTGGGGATTAATCTCAGGGGTACTCCACCACTGACTGAGCTGTACCCCCTCTCTTCTCATTTTTTAATTTTGAGATGGGTCTCTCTAAGTTGCTGAAGTAGACCTCAAACTTGGGATCCTCCTGCCTCAGTTTCCTGAATCACTGGAATTACAGGAATGCACCACCAGGCCCAGCCATTCCAGTTTCTTATTCTGACTCACCCCAGGACTCAGTTTAGATTGCTACGTTCTTGTTTTTGCTTACTTCCTTTGCGATCACAATTCACATTTGTAAATAACTGTTTAGTGATGACTCCCAGATTTATTTCAGAAGTCCAGTGTGTTAAGCATTACACAATGAAGCCAGCCCCAGCATTCTCTTGCATTGCCAATGTTTAGTAACTGTCTCAAACAGTGTATAAAACTAAGCTCTTGAGGTTTCCTAGATATTTACATTTACTGGTTCTACAGTCTTCCTCATCTCATAAATGGCAGGTCCATTCTTCAATTTATTCAAAATCAGGGGGAAAAAAAAAAGCTTAATGTCATCTTTGACTTCAAATTCTTCCATACCTGGTTTGTCTGTACTATTAAAATATGTCTGCCATTTGAACTGCTTACACCTTCACTTTGGTCTAAGCTACTGACCTCTCTTATCTGAATTACTACATTGTCCTCTTAACTGATCTCACTTTAGCCCTTCTGCCCTTAATATTATTTTCCCCATTGCAACCAGAGTAAAACTGTTAAAATAAAAGTCAGATCATATCACTCCTCCGTTCAAAATTTTGCAATAATATTAACTCAAAGGTAAAGACAAAGTCTTTACATTGGCCCCACACAATCACCTACTGTTCTTGTTCAGTCTGCACAAACAACAATGTCCTTGCTTATACCCATGAACACTCCAAGCATGCCACATATCAGAGCATTTGTACTTGTCTCTTCTTGAAATACTCTTCCTTAAGATACTTGCATGACTAGCTTTCTTCCTTACTTTGTTGCAAGTCTTGATCACTTTCCCATCTAAAATTTCAAACATACTCCCCAACTCCCACACATCGCCTTTACTGCTTTACTTTTTTTCCCCTCCTCATATTCATTATCCAACATACTACTTTGTTCATTTTGTGTTTATCTTCACTAAAGTAAAACTCCATAGAGGCAAGAGTTTTTTTGTTTGGTTTTTCTCATTGCCTCTAGCACACAGAGCAATACCTAGTATGAATTGAATGTACAATTAACATGCAGCAAATTAATGTACATGTGAGAATATATTGACAAGGAGTGTGTTAAGAAATTATATAGCCTCCTTTTTTCATTAGATATTTTTCATTAGATGCTTCCATTATTATTCTGAAGATGATGAATTCTTTCTTTGAAGTTTCAGAAAATGATCAGAGCTTTGAGGTGACTATGACCGCAACCACAGAGGTGGCAGATGATGAGATTACTGAGGGAACAGTGACACAGATCCAGGTATAGTACATCTTCTGACTGGTCTCAGGAAGATGATCTTTTATACACAGTTTAGATAATAAAATGGTATTTTAACAATGCAACAAACAAAATGGAGGTAAGACATCACTTCATTCAAGTTCAGTCTCCACATGACAGTCTCAGTTATAAGCAAAAGTAGCTTTTAAAAATTAATTCCCTGTAGAGTAGTTCACATCTCTTGAAGCAAAATGATACATGTACATTTACTACTTTTATGGTCTCACTTGATGTGTTAGCAGCAATAGTAATTGTGGCAGTACTATTCCTTTTGGTACATGGAGGACTAGTTACATTTTACCATTGGTAAAGAAGGTGAGTAGCAGTCAGGTGTGTCTTTTTCTTAAGTGAACTTTTTAAATTGTCTCTTATAAGCCCTGGCTCAGATACTTCTGCAAAAAGTAATATTCTTGGCTATGTTAAATATTCTAAAGCTTTAATCTTTATTATTTATAAATTTACCTTTTGCCATTTGCATTGTTCTTTTTTTTATTAGCTTGTCCTTTTGCTTTATCTCTTCATTTAGTAACATTTAAAAGATATTTTTGAGGCAGGGACATTACAGCATTTCTCTTTTTATTAAACATCACAGTGACATTCAAGAAGTGTAATAGTTGCAAATTGATATTTAATATCAAGGGCTGAGGGTATCTCAGATATGTGAACTGTGAACCTTTTGTAATAATAAGTTACAAAGTAGTTCCAAAAGTCATAGAATTTCCAAAGGAGTGAGTCTCATGGATCAGACAGCTTTCAGTGAGGCTGCAGAGCCTCATAATTGGTCCTTTGATTTTAATGGGTGATTTGGACAGAATTTTTTTCAAGCCCTCTGAACTAGTAGTCTCAAAGTCATTCCATATTTAAAGATCATATAGTCTCACTTCATTCAGTTTTGTTTTTTTTTTTTTTTAAGAGAGAGAAAATCAATTTTATTTCATTTTTCACATGGCCTTCGTTGCTCGAACACTTCATTATGTACGTGGTGCTGGGGTTTGAACCCATGTACTCGCGCATGCAAGGCATGCGCTGTAACCCCTGAGCCACCACTCCAGCCCTTTATTCAGTTTTAAGCACAGTAAAAGTGACTACATTTATGTGATTTGATTTACAACTTAGTTATTATGAGATTGAACAGTGGTACAATGTTAGTACTTATTATAAGATAACTTACAGTTTTCTTTTACTTTGTCCATTGCCAAATAATAAATGAGTTATAAGCTAATATTTAGCCTCTTGATTTGTTATCATTTTTAGTGAGTGAAAAACTTTTGATAATAATTTCTAATATTTAATAAGATTAGCATTAGGTTGTGAAGTGAAAGTCATCGAGTTAAAATGTTCAGAAATAGCCTGCTTCTTAACTGTCTGCTGTAAACTAGGTACATACAGCTTTTTGACACAGTTCAGTAAATGATACATGTGTCTCATTCTAGTGATGAAATTAGCTTGAAAAATAATACGAAATTATAGAAAGTTCCAATATACTCAGTACTGTGTGGTTTTAAGAGACATTGAGTAAGTTGAATATTTCTTTTTTGATTTCTAAATCCTATGTACATTTTAGACATGAAATCCTGCCACTAACAAAGATGTAATTTAGAAACAAAGGCATACTAAATAAAACCTCTGTAACTGGCTTTATGCATAAAGTAGTGAAAATGGAGACAAAAATACTGTAAAACTAAATAATATGTAGATACATACCTAAGTCCCCTGCTGTATTCAACTCATTTATTATTGACAGCATTAAATGTTGCTACACTTATTTGTTCATTTGATAGCTATTTACCAAGATTTTAAATAGTAATTTTAACTCTTCAGCAAAATTCAGCCATGAGGCATTAAATAATGCCTAAAGATAACAGTCAATCCGCCCCACAGGCTTATTATTAAGGTCCAGGGAATTGACGCTCTTATATATTTGGAAACACTTTGGGAGGTAGTGATTTGATTTTCTTAACCAACGGATTAAGAGATCATCTAAGAGTGTTTTCTATAATTCTTAATCATGTTTATGTGTGTCAAGGTCTTTTGATGGCTCTCTATTTCATGCTTTACATATGTATATAACTCCTATGTCACATCTCAAAGAGTTATTATTGACAGAATATAAGGAGCCTTAGATATTATCTAGCCTGCTTCAGTTCTCTGCTTTATAAAAGTCTCAGTCTTTTCAAAAGACACAAAATATAGAGCTATAGATTTGTTTCAGTGTTTTAGCTAGATTTAAAAATACTCATAAGTACAGTGTATTACCACCAGACATAAAGTAGCAACAACTGAGACATAGTTCTTCTCTTTATGTGTTGATTGTTCACTGACAGCTTATCTTTTTCCAAGTAAGATGGGCTTTAGTTCCTCTTCAGTTTAGAAATTCAGTTTCTACTCATTCAAGAACTATTCCAATTTTTGTTAAGATTTACCTCCAGCCCATGACAGTTATTATTTTATATGCATCAGAGACTAAATTGAGTTGAGTGTGGCCCAAGCATTTGATGGTGCATTTATCCTGGTCTGCCTTTAATAGGCTCATATTTGAGATAGTGGTAGCAATATTAAAATTCTTCCTCATTTACGCTATAGCTTCCTTTTGGCCAAGGTCAAGTCTATTAAAGATTCTTTGCTCCTGCATAATTTGTTAGTTTAGGTTTGTCTATAATTGCAAATGTACCCAGTGATAGCTCCACAAAAAAATAAACAACATTTAGCTGAAAGTATTAGTAACAATTAGCTCTTGTAGAGGTTAATAAGGCTTTGAATCAGCTGTAGAGATTGGCAGAAACAGTTTTGGGTGAATGGTAGCAGACAGTGATTTTGCAGTAATGTCTTGATTATCCTGTTAATCCTTTAAGTTTAGCAGGAGATTACATTATGGATGAATACATATAATTTAGGCAAAAAAAATTACCTCCAAGGACATTAACCACTTACAGCACCTAACCTTAGTATTTCCATTTTCCTATCTGGTACTGATTACAGGCATATTTGTAAGCTCATTTTACATAGTACACAAATGGCTCCAGAATATCCTATTCTGATTTAAATTTGTAATGCATTCTTGACCCACATTATAAAAACTTGAAGCCTCTAGTATGGGTACTTTCTTAAATGGTGAATATATTAATGTTTGTGTTTTTATACTACCATAATAAAGGCAGCAAGAAATATATCTTTTAAATTGAATGTATTACCAAACCAAAAAAGTGAATTCCATACATCTTACTATATTAGGGTTTTATAATGTCTAGTGTTACAAAGATTAATCAAATCACTCCTTTTTTTTTTTTTTCTCTTGCTATTTTAAGATTTTACAGAATGAGCAACTAGATGAAATATCTTCCTTGGGTAATGAGGAAGTTTCAGCAGTTAGCCAGGCATGGTTTACAACTAAAGAAGATAAGGATTCTTTAACTAACAAAGGTAAGATATACTGGGTACTAAATTTTAGTACCCAGTGGAAAAAGTGGAGATAGGAAGGGCTTATAGACATTGAGTTGGACCTTTATCATTGTGAGTAGTTACAGTAATTGAGTTTTTCTAATTAAATTTTACCCTGAAAATGACTTTGAATGGGACCATGAAACCAATATTTACTTTTCAATAATTGTTATTTTTCTTTTTTTTTGATACAAATATTTTATCCTATTAGTTTTTTAACAATGCATGGTGGTGGCATTTGAAGACAATACAGTTACTGCTTATGAGCATGGTGGTGGCATTTAAAGACAATACAGTTACTGCTTATGAGAGTAGGTAGCCTTTCCAAAAGTCTACTAAGTGGTTCAAAAAGCAGCTTAAAAGATTAAAATAACAGTGTTTATAGAACTGTTGTGCTTGTAGGTGTAGCTAGGGAAACTGGTACCAAAAAAAAAACCACGAGAGTTTTGTATATGCCATTCTAAAGTGAGGAAAAGAAGCAGAAATAATAAATTTTATTGTTTTCAAACCTCTGTACAGTAAATACTCTTAAGAAAACATTATGCACTTGATACACCAGTGGATGTTTATCTTGCCTTAGAATCTTTTGTACTTGTTCTTTTACCTGTAAAATTTATTTTTTATTGGAAAAAAGTTTTTCAAAAAGTTTTGAGAATAATTTGACCTTATTTTTGTTTCTCTTTTTAGCAGTTTCATACTTCTGAAAAGATAATGAGAAGTATTATTTTAATAATACTTTCGTTACCGTTATCTTTATTTAGTAGGGTCCAAATGTATTCTTACTTAAAAAGTATAAGTTACAGAAGCAACTCTAGAGACCTTAGGACCTTCAGGTTTAAGATGAATGAGAAATTAAGTCTGCTATTTTATTCCTATAGATAATTTAATCACAAACCACATACTTAACATTTTCTTCCTTTTAGAAGGTAGTATTTTCTGTAATATTACTTGTTTTCTTTTAAAGGACATAAATGGAAACAGGGGATGTGGTCCAAGGAAGAAATTGATATTTTGATGAATAATATTGAACGCTATCTGAAGGTACCCTATGACATATTTTTGTGTTTCACTAATGTTTATTGCCAGTTGCAAAATACCCAAGCAACATATTTATTAGATTTTTACTAATTTTTGTAGCACATTATCAACTAATATGTCAGAGCTTAATAATTCTAAGATAAATGTTTACAATACAAGATTTTTAACCAATTTTGAATTCTTAATTTAAATTTATTAATTTTATTGCTTTTGGTAACCACCTGAAGTTTAGACAGAATCTTAATAGCCTTTATTGAAGGCTATTAAGCCTTTATCTTTTTAAGCAGCAGTGAATTAGAGTTTAGTTCATATTGTCTGAAGTCTAAGATACACATCTTTGAACTTATGGTATCATACCAGTCCTTCCCTTTTAAAACATTTTTTTAAAAACAGTAGTTTTCATATCTAGGCTTATTTCTTGCTAGTTATAGTTAGTTCTCTTTTAAATGCCCTTTGAACATGATAATGTTGGGACAGTAGAGACAGTTAAGGAATCTCCTTAACAAATGATGTTTGCTTTTGAAAAGCTGGGGGTCCACTTGGGAAAACAAACAGGTGAAGCATTCTACCATGTGATTTATACATGTTAGTTGACTGCATGAATTTAGAGAAGGACTAATTTATTCTCAAGATTAGAATAGTTAAAAAATTTTGTAGGAGCAAGGATTTAGCTAATAAGTCTTTAAGGGGCAGAACTTGAACTAGAGTATGACTGACTGAAGGGAATAGCATACATAAATGCTGAGCAGCAAGGAATCCAAGATAGATGGGACTGGAGACATGGCTTAGTGATAAAGTACTTGCCTGGCATGTGAGAGGACCCAGGATCAAACCCCAGCACCATATACACAACTACATGTCGGAAAAACAAAAAAAACAGATGAAAAAATAAATAAAATTGACTCTCTTTCTCTCTTAAAAAAAAAAAAACTCACACATTAAATTAATCCCTTTTACTTGACTCTGGATAGATAACCTCTGGAAAACTGGCTTTTAAAGACCAGGCCAAAGAATTAAAACTCTATCCTGCAGGAAATAAAAGACATTGAAGTATTAAGAAAAGCTGATAGCTTAGTTAAGTAATGAGATTAATGGGACAAATCCATAGACTTCTCCTTTACCAGACACTTGCTACCTATCCCCAAATGGAGTTAGATTCAAATAGTGCAAGTTTGAAATATAGAAAATTAGCATTGTTTGGGGAAGAGGCATACATGTATAGTATTTAACCATTCATTCTCCTGTTTGATATATGCATATATATAATATAAATAAATCACTACGTAGAGTGTGCACATTTCTTAAGCTAATTTCAACTGATGCCTTACCAAAGATCTGTAAACCATAAAGGTGATAGTCTACTTATTTACTAATGAATAAAGATCCCTCCACCAAGTTTATTGTTTGAAGATAAAACAGTGAACATTGAGAAGTGTATCTAGAAGGATTTTAAAGGTTGTTCACTAATCACACACACTAGTTAAAACTGGAAAATGCTTTGTGTTTAAGGCAGTAAAGAAATCAAAAAACACTGGACTTGGGGAAATACGGAGATGGTTTCTTGTCTAGGAGATAGAGTGGAAGATCTCCAAAAACCCATCCAACTTAGTAATTAATGGGCAGGGAATATGACTAGGATTTGAGACCTTTTTGGAGAACCATTTCAGTAGACCAGGTGAATGGCAGGGACTTAAAACTACACGGTGATAGTTAGAACGTACAGATAAGCAAGAAGGTACGTAAGGAATCTGGTTCCTGGGTGTAGGGGAAGAAGGAAAAAGATTGGAGTAACTTTTTAAAAGAGCTTTTAATTTGTGGCAATTGGGAGAATGATAGAATTGACAAAAATAGGAAATGTCTAAAAGAGGCCCTGACCTTGGGAGAAAATAATTTGTTTGATTTTGAGTTTTGATTTTGCTTTTTGTTATATAGTGCTCTTCTAAAAATGCTGTGGAGCCATTTTTAAATCTCAGGGATTTCAGATTAAGCATCATATATTCCATATTTTGGATAAAAGGATAAATGAAAGTAACTGCCACAAACAAAAAAATGTTGGTAGGAAGAAGACTCATTCATCTATGTTGTCATCCAGCAACACACTACTTTGCATATAATTGTGCAGTGAATGTTAAGGTTTAATCATTTGGAAAAGTGAAACCTGCATAAATGAGATGATTTTGGAAAATATTATAAAATTGAGAAACTTTTCACCATGAGGTTTCTATTCAAAAATATCTAGAAAGTATAGCTGTGCAATTTTACCTGGTTTTGAAGTTTACATAATTTTAAATACTCAGATTCATTTTCAGGGTATTTTGTTAGTGTCCCTTTAACTCTTCATTATCATTTCAATATCCATCCCCTGCTGATTTGTTTAGCTGTATTTTATTGTGCAGGTATACTTAGCAAGTTACTCTTTCCACAGTTAATGGTCATTTGGGTTCTCTCTGGGAGTTGTTTTTTCTTTGTTTTTGTTTTTGTTTTTTTAAAGAGACAATCCTATTTAGTTTTTCATCTGGCCATTGTTTCTCCAACAGTTGTGTATGTAGTGTTGGGGTTTGAACCTGGGTCCTCCTGCTTACAAGGCAAGCTCTCCAATCACTGAGCCACCGCTCCAGCCCCTTTTTCTGGTTTCTTTGCTATTAATTTTCACACTTCTGATGTTTTTTGAATTGTATTTCATTATGTTTACTTTACATTCCTCCAATAACATTTTTATATGCTTACTAGAAATCTGAATTTCTTCTTTGAAATTACTAGCTACTAATGCCTTATTAGTCCTTTGTACTACAGGTATTTTGCCTCAATTTAGTGGCTTGTCTTTTCCTTCTTTTTAGATATATTTAATGAAGAAAGATTTTTAAAATTTCACCATCATCAAATTTATCATTTTGTGTTTTGCATATTTATTTAAGAAATCTTTCCCTATCTTCAAAGGCATGAAGATTTTTCTCACAAGTTATCTTTTAAAAGTATATTCCTTTCATACTGGACCCTCACCCACCCCCTAAATGTGAGATAAGGCTTTAGTTCTATCTTATTATCCCATCGTATTTTATTTTGGAGTGTCAGTCTTCTTCCCAGGTGCACTGTCTGTTCTATCCTAAATCAAGCTTCTGCCAAAATTTCTTTTTAGGTTTTCTAGGTTCCCTTTTTTATACCTGCACTAGTACAACATTATCTTCAGAAATCATGTAGATGGCACAAGTCTCTTCATGAATGTCTTAACTCTTCTTTACCCTTTACTTTTCTGTTATAATTTAGAATCAGCTTGTAGAAAATTAATACCTATGATAGAATTTTTGTTGGGATTACATTGAATCTGTACATCAGTTTGAAGAACATGTTATAACTCTCCCGTTAGTTCCTTTTAATATTTTTCTGTAAGTTTTATGTTCTCCATGAAGGATTTTCATGACTTGCCTAAAATTTATAGTCTTGATACTTTTTTGTTGCTATTTTAAATAATAACTTAAAATATAAACTTTATGGAATTGCAGATGACTGTATATTGATTTTATATCCAGCAATCTTGCCAAAATCAGCCTTTTTGAAATCAAATGATTTTTTTTTCATTGAATTTGGGTTTGTACATATTACATAATCTAAAATGATTACTTTCCAGTCTTCATACTTCTTAATATTTTCTTAAGACTAGCATCAACAAACTGATTTGCTCGGTTTTATTCTGCATGAACATTGAATTTTGTGAATACTTTTTCAACATCTCTTGAGATTTTATATTTTATCTATAAATGTGCTGATGTGATTAATTACATTAATAGTTTTTCTGTAGGTGATGCAAGTTTCTATTCCTGTGATAAACTTACTCTTTTTTTAACTTTACACATTGCTGGGTTCAGCGTTCTAAAATATTAGCATCTGGGATCTATATTAATGAACAAGCTTGGTCTGAAAATTCTTTTCTGAAACTGTTGTCTGGTTTTGCTACTGAGGTTATACTAACCTGATTAAAATGACCAAGGAAGTATCCCCACTTTTTTTCTTTACTGTAAAATGGTTTTAGATCAAAGTTATGTGACTGGTATAGTTTACCTATAGTATCACCTGTGCCTGGTGCTTTCATTGAGGGAAGAGGAGTAATGACTAAATTTTCTTGTTGATCTGTGCCTATTTGATTTTCTGTTTTTCTAGAGTCAGTTTTGGTAAGTTGACTTTTTCTAGAAATTTACCCATTTTATCTAAATTCAAATTTATTGTCAAAATGTATATAATGTTTTTTTTATTTTCTGATCTCTACAACATCTCTACATAGGCTCCATTTTTTAATTCCTAATATTTGTCTTTTTACATGTTGTGACAAATTTATCATTTCAAATTGTATCTTTTCAGAGAACCAATTTCTAGATTTGTCTATCTCTTATGCTTTCTCAGTTGATTTTGCTCTTGTAATTTTCTTCTAATTGTTTAAAAATTTTTAATATAATTGTAAAAGAGTTAACAAATTAATGAATTTAATATAGCTTGCAAAAATTTTGGAGCATTTAAGTATCACTTTGTATTCTCAACATTTTAAAAGTTTATATTTGACTTACTAATGAGTTAGCATTTTATTCTTGTTCTAAATGCCATTAATGACCTTTAACATTAAAACAAGTTTGAGAAGCACATTATGTCCACATGCATTTTGTCAGAAATTCCTAAATCAAAGAAATGTAACCCATTCAGGCACGCGGAATAAAAGATGCTACAGAAATCATCTTTGAGATGTCAAAAGACGAAAGAAAAGATTTCTACAGGACTATAGCATGGGGTCTGAATCGGCCTTTGTTTGCAGTTTATAGAAGAGTGCTTCGCATGTATGATGACAGAAACCATGTGGGAAAGTATGAAAACTTGTAATGCTGCATGTTTTCATGTAATTAGGGGAAATATTTAAGGAACTGTCTTTTCTTTTTTTTTTCTTTTTTTTTTTCTTTTTTTTTTTTGTAGAATTATGATCAGGCCTTAAGTGGAGACAGCTATGACTTACTGTTAATATTTTTGTCCTCCAGTTCCCCCCTTTAGAATATGATAAATCTTTATCATAAGTCCTCTTAGAAATTAGAATCTGAGTCACTGTACATAAGTTAAATGGAAGACTTAGTGACTTAATATGGCAAAGTCTCCTTTGTGGGAAAGTATCATAAAAAGTATGATATTGGATAAAGATGTAGAAAGTGTTAAAAAGAACTGTAAATTCACTGGCAATTTTTCATTAGAGTATAGCGTTATCAAGTTTTGGCTTTTTTTTTTTTTTTTTTTTTTTATAAAACCAGAGAGGAATATTACTGTAATTCTGGACACAGTGCTTAAATTTCTCTTATAGGCAGCATTTATGGGAAGGCATCATTAATTTTCTTGAATTCAATGATTATGTGGTATTACTGACATATTTTAAATTTCTGTTTAGAAATTATAGTAGTATGGCTTACTAGATATTACCAAGCTTCTAGTGCTGCTTTTCCTTTGGCTCTTCAGTTGCTTGCTAATGAAAATATACTTGAAAGTTGAAGGGAATTAAATAGTGTTTTATGAGAGTGGAAAAAAATTTTTTTAAAGTGAAGCAAGAACATAATTTTTCATAAGCCTTCCTAGTAGTTAAAAAGTTAGTTAACCTTTTATAATTTTTTAATACATGGGCATTTTTAAAAAGAACAATGCACTGGCTATATTGAAATATAAAGAGCAAGAGTATATCAGATGTTTATGCTTGGCTAGAGGAAATGTAGGTAATTTTTAATATTTTCAATGTCTTCAGAGAATTTTCCTTATAAGTCTAATGATCCATAAAAGTCTTTCTGGAATAATTACAATTTCAGAGTGCCTAAACTTAATTTTGACATAAAGAAAATTAGGCAGCATAGGTGCAAACGTTGAATTTTCTTAAAGAAAATTGCACAGTGTTTACCTTTACTAAAACCAACAGATATTACTGTTGTTTTTTAAAAACAATAGGAGCATTTAATTTTTGATTCACTTTAAAATGGGTTACTTTTAATAAGATCTTTAAGCTGACTTAATATTCAACTCCTCCGTGAAACTGATTTTTATTAATGTTTTTAGCATTCCTTATTTTAATTTATCTTTTTTTAAATTTCTCTGTATTTCTAGATATACACCTGAAGAAATTGAGAAACTCAAGGAGTAAGTTTTAAATTGTTTTTGTTAACTAATTGTTGTTTTGTATTTTTAAAAGTTTTAATTTAAAATTTTGAGATTTTTGGCAGACTGGTATAATTTAATCTTGCTGCTAAGTGTGATAGACCATAAAAAAAGAGCTCACCAGATTTAAACTTGTATAAAGTAACTATATCCATAGCATAAAAATTTAGTCTCCTGTTGATGGTAAACCAATATTTTATCAGACAGCTAGGAAAGGTCTCAGAAGAGCTTAAAGGCCCATTTTTGGTGGCCTGAAGACTAACTATGGGGACTTCATACAATAGAATCAAAACTAGGTTGTGTTCCATTAAACAGTCTAACATGATGAGTTGGCAAATGTTTCACTGAATGTCTTGGCTGATTGCCTTGAAGAGATTATTGAAGTGTTAGAAACGTGCTATTATTGAGTTAGGGTCACAAAAGTATGGTTTAAGAGTATAGATGAAAAAAATTGAAGGTAGTTCTTACTTATGACAAGGATCTTTGCAACTTTTTCAGATGTCTGAAGAAGAGTTTAGTTATTTGCTCAAATGGGAAAAATCTGGGGCTTACCTGGGAGATTGTCAGTAACCTGAGGGAAAATTTGATCTTTTTTGAACACATATCCAAGTTATTTATTTCTTCTCTGACCCAGGAAAAGGGCAATTGCTGCCTGTTTTTTTTCACCCACAGACAACTGTGGACCCCAATAAAAGGCCACACTTTCAAACTTTGGCTCTCAAAGTATTGCTGCCCACAACTTCCAAACCAGTCAAATGGGAAGAAGAAGAATGAAGAATAAATGATGAAATTAAAAGGGAGAAAACAGTTGAACCAAATGCTGATTGGCAGACTCTTGTTTTAGGCTCCGGATAAAGCATGGCAATGACTGGGCAACAATAGGGGCGGCCCTAGGAAGAAGTGCATCTTCCGTCAAAGATCGGTGCCGACTGATGAAGGATACTTGCAACACAGGTACTGTGAGTGCTACCTGGTGGGTTTCTTTGTCACCATTTGAGCCTCCTGCCCCTGCAGATACTGCCTTTTCTTCTGGGAAAAAAAAAAAAATTATATCATTTATCCTTTATGTTAATTCAGCTTTATTTTCTATTCTGCCTTCTCTTTCTTTTAGTTCCCCCCCCCCCCCGCAGTTTAACAGGTCCAAGTAATCTTAATTTTTGTCCCTTATTTATGTACGGGAACTATGTTTACAAGGATGCAGCATCTCATCTCTTAAGCATCAGAAGGACTTAGGACTAACATGTTTTCAATTTTATATCAATTCATATTGTCCCTGTTGAGAAAGTATTTTAAGGCATACACAGAGAATGATTTTAATTCAGACCTATCTAACTGAACTTAGATTGACAATAGCTTATCTCATGTTTATGAGAAAATTTGATTATAGGCAAGTCCTAAGTTAGGAAGAGGCTGTGTTCAAAAATTTATGTGTATTTTACTCATTTCAAACTTAAAGTTTATTTTTCCATTTAAAAAAAAAAAAGCTTAATAATTATTGGTCGTTTAGACACCAGGCCAGACTAATATGTGCAAATTTACTGGTGATAGTGTTATATCTAACCTTTGTGACCTAACCTTCAGCAATAGTTTTTGAGCTCTGCCATTAACTGTTGTTTAACCATTTTGATCCTCTTTCTTCTATAAAATAGTAAGATTAGAATAGATACTTTCATAGTTCCCTTGCAGAAAACTAATGTTCTCTGAAGGATATACAATCTGTGCTTAGTCTTCTAAAATCAATCAATCAGTCAATCTGAAGTTTAGTTTCAGTTTCTAGGGTACATATCCTCACTCTACTAAAGTGAAATCAAGAATATTTTCTCCTTACCTATTCCACTATCACTATTACCAAAGACAGTGAGAATTTAAATTTCACTTTGTTTTATTGATGCAGCTAGCTTAATGAATAAAGTAGAAATAAAAGCTTGAGATTTAGGAAAGACCCCAGAGGTTTATGTAAGATAGTGTTGAGTACAAAACTCCTTGTTAATATGATTTGGAAGGACACTGTACCATGCTTTGTGATATGCCAACTGTCTTTTCATGTTCTGATAGTTTTCTCCTGTGTGCCACATCATGAAATATCACTCTTCAGAGTTCTTCCTTTCACATCATGCTAGAAGAGGAGAGCAGAACTTTGTCCTGAATCAATCCATGGTATCCAGAACTGTGCCTTATCACACAATAAATATTTGATAGATATTTGTTGAAATAAGGAATCCCTAAAAGCAAGCACATAGACTTGTTGAAGTTTTCTGGTTCTTAGTTACTAATAACTAAAACCAAAAGTAAAGGAGGTTTAAACAAAGGTGTCCAGCCCCCCGCCCCAAGTGTTTTGCTCAAGTGCCATATAAGTACAAAAGATGGAGAGTTGGGTATGGTGGCATATGCTTATAATCCCAGCAAATCAGGAGGTAGGAGGATCACAAGTTTGAGTCCAGCCTCAGCAATTCAGCAGGATCCTGTCTCAAAAGGCGGGTGAGGGGAGAGCTTGGGATGTAGCTCAATATTAAAATACCCCTGGGCTTTATTCCCAATACCACCAAAAAAAAAAAAAAAGAAAGAAAGTATATTTGATATTATTCATAGGTTTATGGGTTCAGGACAACCGGGAATAAAAATGGGTAGTGTCAGACTCTACAGATACTTTACCACAGTAGTGTGGAATTAGGATGGTGGGGAAAGAAGATAATATATACACTTAGTCTTTACTAAAATTGGTAGGACCCAATAGGTATTATTCCACTTGTCCCTCATCATTCATTCCTGTGACTAATGACCTCTCAAACTTACTCCACTTCTGTAGAAAGGGAGTTTGGTGAAAGCATGAGTTGCTGGCCTGATGGGCCATCAGTGAGACTCTAATCATCTTGGTGTTTATAAAGTTCTTGCTATAACTTGAGAAGGATAGCAGTGGTAGTCTGGATTATTTCCTTCTTTCAGGGAAATGGACAGAAGAAGAAGAAAAGAGACTTGCAGAGGTGGTTCATGAATTGACAAGCACTGAGCCAGGTGACATAGTCACACAGGGTGTGTCTTGGGCAGCTGTGGCTGAACGTGTGGGTACCCGCTCAGAAAAGCAGTGTCGTTCTAAATGGCTCAACTACCTAAACTGGAAACAGAGTGGGGGTACTGAGTGGACCAAGGAAGATGAAATCAATCTCATCCTCAGGTTTGTATCTTAAATCTTTTAATAACAAAAAACTCTATAGTTTACTGTGGGTGTCTTTATTGACTTTCTTGTTTTGATTTTCCTAGATGCCTAATATATGAAAAACATCCTTTCCATAGGGAGCCATTGTTTAAGATCTAAGTACTTCATATTGAGTTTTTTGTTTTGTGTTTGTTCCTTTTTAGTGGATTTAGTGCCCGGGCAAAGTACCAGATTGAAGGCGTGGAGACTGAAGTCCTCTATATCCACAGAACAGGTATGGCACAGGCAGCGGCAGTGCAGCTTTTCCACTGTCTCACCAATGTGCCTCAGTCCTAGTCTAGGGGTACATGATGTTTAGGGTAATAGGGCTATTCAGTCTCCATGCCCTTCAATCTTTGGCTACTGTGCTAAGATTGCCAAGAAGGGAGACCCAGTCTATAGATACCCCACACCTTCAGCTTCACATCAATTCAAAAACACTTAAAGATGATAATCCCAAGTATATTTTTTTAATTTGTTGGATTAACCATTAAGATTCAGTAACCAAAGTGAACAAAAATAGTAGCAAGAAAATAAGACACTGAAGAAAGAAACTGTTCTTGTGGCTACTCTGCTAAAAAATCAAGATCCTCACAATAGTTATCATTGGAAATAGAAAATATAATACCCAAAATTCAGTTGTGCTATTTATTGTGTTGCATGTTTTTTGGTTGCTACTGTTATTTTGTTTTGTTTTGTTTTGTTTTTAATGACATTTTATTCCACTGGTCATCTTTATATTGTTTTTGTTTTACAAATGGAAGAGTTGGAGGAAATAACTTAGTAGAGACCACACCATGAAACACTGCAGAATACTTTCCCACTAAACCTGTTATTCTAATCTTTAGCCTGCTCTCTTTCCTTCACAGTACTTTATCTGGTTGTAACCATTTGCATATTTAGCCCACTGGTTATACTGCAGATGGTATTTCTTAGCTCTTAGCCTGGAAGCAAGTCTGGATTTCTGGAATCCTTTCCCCATGCACCTTAAAAGTGGCATCTCATTGGTATAAATAACCCTTTATTACTAGAGCCATCATCACCTGTAGTCAAAGAAGGGTTCTTAGGGAGAAGTGATTTTAACATCTAACACATGCTTTTTTGTAACCTGTAGGATAGCAGAGCTTGATGTAGCGGATGAAAATGACATAAACTGGGATTTGTTAGCTGAGGGATGGAGTAGTGTCCGTTCACCACAATGGCTTCGAAGTAAATGGTGGACCATCAAAAGGCAAATTGCAAATCATAAGGATGTTTCATTCCCTGGTAATGTATTGCTTGTTTTTCAAGTTCTTCCCTTCTCTTACTGTATTTACTTTTTAGGAATTAGAGGTTAGAAGTTCTGTGCCTCAGGTAAAGAAGTATCATAGCAGATTTTCATTTAAACTTCTGCCCTATTCTTTGAGCAGCTCTTTTCCCTAGAGAAAAGTTAATATAATTCCCAAAGCCCATAAGATGAAAATATACACATTTATACAATTCTTGTTTGTCCACATAAATTGTAAAGAGGAAATACATTTTACATGTTTTACTTTTGTATGGAGATTTCTTCCTCAAATTTACCTCAATTTTATGAGTTACATAATTTTAAATGTCTTGACTGGGTTTATTTAGAGGAAATCTTTGGCAATTTATTTTGTAGGAGAAAAGCTCTATAATTTCATTTGCTAATGTAAAGCCAGAGATCCTGAATTGAGTTTACCTAAAATGAGACTTAGCATACTTTTCATGGCCTGTTTTGCATTTATGCATTAAGCCAAGTTGTATAGTCTATTTAATTTAGGCTGATAAATTCATTCCCCTTAATGTACAATTCCAGATTCCATTTTTCTAAAGGAAAATTAAATGCTAAGGAATTTTCACTTGATTGAAAAAGTCTAGAGTAGGCCTTCCTATGCAAGACCTCAAAGTGGTTGCTTATTACATATACTTACCTCTGGAGTTGTAAGTGTAGGCAGTCAAGTGTCCGTGAGTCACTGAGGGAAAATGTATACTGTTTAATTTGCTTAGTATTGACAATATTCTTCATAAATAATAGGAATTCTGTCAGTAAGCCCTGGGGCACACAAAAAAAAATTTATTTCCACTTTTTAACTTATTTTTTAACAGTGTCCACTCTTGGTTTTTACATTATGATTCTTAGATGGCAAGAACATGATCTTAATAATTTTCTAAATCTAGTTGGGTATGGTAGCATGCATCTATAGTTATGCTACTTAGGAATGGAAGCTCAGGAGGTCAAGGCCAGCCTGGGCAACATAACAAGACCCTCATCTCCAAAAGGACAAAAAAGAGGTTTTTTTAAATATGTTAAATAGATAATGTTTCCAGAGTTTTCAGGAGAGGTTCTAGTTTTGATATTTTTAGTGTTGTTTGATTAGTTCTCACATTTATTATACAATTATTTACTCCAAATACTTTCCCTCCTTACCCCTCCCACCCCACCTCCCTTGTTGCTTAGATGGTGGTCTGTCGGAGAGTCAATGTTCTTTTTGTCTACCCATCTCCCTTCAGTCTTAATAAAAGGTCTTAAACAGTTACATGAGAACCAAAAAAACAACCCAACACTTTTGGAGAATAAATCAGGATCTGGAGTTCCAAACAGTAATTCCAATTCCAGTGTACAGCATGTTCAGATCAGAGTCGCCCGCTTGGAAGATAATACAGCCATCTCTCAAAGTCCCATGACAGCATTGCAGATTCCAGTCCAGATCACCCATGTCTGTAAGTGTTGGAACCTCAAGGCTCATTGCCACTGGATTTGTATGATTTGATTAGTGGCTCTGATGCCTTTCAGTCTTTTATTAGTGTTGGTAGAAATTTACCTATGCGAATTGAGGATATCTAAACATTTTATGTTTATTAGCTCAGTTAATATTTGTACAGAAAAAGAATGTGTGACAGGAAGGACTTTTAACCTGGCAATTGTAAGTCATTCTAAACCATCTTTCTAGATTTTATCATTAAGGATTCAGTAGAAATTAGTCATTCAATTTGAAATTGAAATTAATGATTAATAGAAAACAGTCTAAAATAATGAGTCAGTGGAACAAAAGATAAGAGTTCACAAAGTAGCACATCACTTACAGCAACTTTACCAGAAGACATACAAATAGGGGATGGATTTGTGGTGGCATGTAGAATGATGGGTTTTGGTTAAGGTTGAGAAAAGTTTTCATCTGAGAGTTAAGAGTCAGTTTCCTACAGGGAAATTTTTTTATCCCTCAGTTCTTAGCCTTTGATGATTTTGTGCTTAATGAGATTATGGGAACCCAGCAGTTATTGTGGGGAGGAGATACTTTCTCTTCAGCTCTAAGCTGAGATGAAGTTCCTCTCCTTTTTCCCATCATTCTTGGAAAAATCTTTATCTCACTTTCTTAGGAAGGGTCTGCATAATACTGTTCACCCATGAGAGGTAAATACCAGTCACTTGGAGTAATTCTCAACTGGGCAGTTTTTAGCATTTTGAGTGAGATAAGTCTTCATATTGCAGGATGCTGATTGTCCCTTAATCTTATCCACAGAATGCCAAATAGTGCTTTCCAATTGTGACAAGCAGAAACATCCCACACACTTCCAAAAGTACTCTATGATTCTGTAGTTGAGACTTGGCCACCTACTGGTTTTATTATTAATAACATCATGTCTGTAATATACAGTGACTGTCAAAGTTACCTAGAGTGGGCTGGGGGTATATCTCCTACAGTGCTTATTTAACTTCATGACATTCTGGGTTTAATTCCTGGTACCACAAGTTACCTTAGAGACATTTAAACTAATCATTTCTCAAAGTTCTTATTTGAGTTTGGTTATTTGCTTCATCTTCCCTAATGTGTAATAAAGCATTATGAATTTTATTTTCTTTGGCCTTACTTATTTTTGTTTTATAGCCTAAGATTTACAAAATAACTGCAGTTACTAGTTCAGATAAAATGTGAACTACCATTGGTTATAAATTGTGCATGGAGATTTCGTTCTCCATGGGTTGTTAATACCTATTGGGAAGACAGCAAACATTTTATAAATAGTACCTGAAAATTAATTTTAACCTTTTTTTTTTTTTTAAAGAGAGGGACAGTGAGAGAGAAAGAATCATCTTTTAGTTTTCTGTGTGGTTTTCACTGTTTGGACACTTGGTTGCATATGTGGTACTGGGGTTCAAACCCGCATACTCATGCATGCCAGGAAAGCTCTGAAACCACTGAGTCACCACTCTAGCCCCTTTACCATCATTTTTTAAATAGTATTTAAAATGATTTTTATTTCTCGCAACAGTATATGCAAATATATATTAAGAGATCTGTGATCCACCCATTATTTAGCTTTTTATTTTAGAGTCAATTTTATTTTTTCATCTGGTTTTTGTTTTTCCTCCACTTAGTTGTGTATGTGGTGCTGGGGATTGAACCCAGGTCCTCATGCATGCCAGGCAAGCACTCTCTGAGCCACCTCTCCAGCCCACTGTTTAGCATTTTAACCAAAATCCATTGTTTCTTTAGATTAGGGGATGGGTATCTACAAATTTTTATTGTAAATTATGTAAAAGATCCAAATGCAAATGACATGACTGAAAGCACCAAGAGAACCCATTTGTTCTTGTTAGTCTTAACTCTGTAAAACCTTGGGCACACATTGGTCAAGTCTTAGCCTCAGTTTATATACCTTTAAAGAGATCTGAAATAATACTGCCTTATATTTATTCTTTTGAAAAGCACATTTTTGTTTTTTGTTTGTTTGTTTTTGGGTTTTTTTTTTTTTCGAGAGGGACAGTAAGATAGTCAGTTTTATTTAGTTTTTCATGTAACCTTCATTGCTCCAATACTTAGTTGAGTATGTGGCGTTGGGGTTCAAACTCAGGTTCTAGTGCATGCCAGGCAAGCACAGTAACTGCTGAGCCACCGCTGCAGCCCCTTTAAAAGCACTTTTGATCCTTAGAACAACTATATGTGCTTGGAAGGACAAATAAAATCACTGAACATTAGTTTGAATTAAAATTATTTGCCTAGGTTTACTTTGCTAGGAAGCAGTGTTGATAGAACTAATACCTTGTGTTATAGGGCTACCAAATCAGACACCTATCATGTTGAGCAGAATGCCCAGAAAGTTTCTTTCCAAGTTCCTATCTCTTTCCAGGTTAGCCTTAATGTTTTCTTCTTGCTTCCTAACATAAGAAACACTTCATGCTACATACCAAGGCTTACCAAACCTTTTCTACAAATGGTCAGGTAATATTTTAGACTTTTTAAGATTTATAGTGTCTCTTGCAGGTACCTGTAGTTAAAGTGCAAAAGCAACCATAAAAAAAGCATAAATGAGTGGGGATAGCTATGTTCTGGTAATACTGGCTGTGGGCTCTGTCATGTATTGTGATCTATGCTTCATCCCAAATCCATTAGATTTCTTATCTCTTACAAATTTAAATGACTTCAGATTTGTAGGCAAATTTTTTAATATGAAATTGCCTTCATGACAAATGAATACACTCTTGAAGAACCTTTATAAAGCATTTCATTATTGTCTTTGTTCTTATTACAGCTTCAACAGACTCCCCTGCTGCTACTGTTGACTCAGAAACAATAACACTAAACAGTGGAACACTACAGACATTTGAGATTCTACCAGTGAGTGATACTTCATATAATAGATATTAGCCATTTTTATGCATAAGACCAGTTGGTAACATTTTTTAGAATGCTATCATATAAGCAGATGACTAGACTAGACATAAATAAGACTCCCACTTTCATAATTCATTTTATTTCTGCTTTTTCTTCATCTATATGTAATTCAGTGTCTTTTTACATATGAAAATGACAGTGCTAATAAGTGGAGCACATAGTGTTAGACAACTGAATCATAAGTTCACATTGGTTAAAGTCCTAGTCCTAAATGGTTTGACCATTTGAGAAAAAATCTTATAATTTCTAAAAAGATTAAACATAGTATTGCCAAACATTCCCCCAGTCCTAATCCCAAAATATATCTAAGAGAAATGGAGATATGTGTTTCCACATAGAAAATTGTACACAAATGCTCAGTTTTGAGTTTTGAGCATTTTGGGGGTTAGCAATGTGTGGTGACAATGCTGAGTGGTACCAGAAAGCTGCTGGGTCCAGTCAGCCACACAGTCACAAGGGAAAACAACCAGTACTCTTGAGTGTACTGTGTTGCTATGATTTTCAGTGGGGTAGGTATAATAAATGCATTTTTTATTAGATGACATTTTCAAGGTACATCTGTATATGGCTCCCACTTATTTTGGGATTAATTGTTGCCTTTGGCTTGGTGAAAAGAGGACATGATTGTTAGTATGTATGAGGTTTCCTTTGGTGGTGATGAAAATTTAAAAAACAAAAGTCCCAGTCCTTGTTCTACTTTCTAAAATAAATAAACCCAGAAGTTTGTTCAAATTTTTATTTAAATTCTCTCAAGATTCATTTAACTCTGAAGAACATTAAGAGCATTAGTGCAAGAGTTTATCTTCTTCACAACCAAATTGCAGGAGAAAGACCAACATAGCAAAAGATTCTCTTTCTATCCTTTGAACTCAAATCTGACTTAACCTTAGCTTTTATCCTAATTTCGTTTGTCTCCAAAATAGGGAATATATAAGACAACCGTATGAGACAGGTAGAAAATAACTTTATTTTTCTTTACACCTTCCCAAGTAAAAATATATTTACCATAAGTATTTGAGATTTTTGTTAAGGTTTTTACTTACAGGGTCACATTAAAATATTTAGACTTCTCTCCCAGTTTATTTACAGGGGATGATACCAATAACTCAGTTTCAAAAAATTAAGACTTAAATATATCTAAGTGTGTTAAATAAAACACATGTAATATACTTGCAGAGTATTTATGTTTATGTCTGTCCATACATGATTAATTCATGGAAAGTTGTTCTGGTCAAGTTCATAAGATGATATCAGACTAAACAGGCCACATGATTTCAACCCCCAGCCCTAATTTAAATATATATACTTTTTCTTTAGGTTATTAGCATGCTACACCTAACTCAAATTATAACCATAAGTAGAAGCTTATGGTTTGAAAGGTTTATTCACGAATAATTTTGTTATACTTTAAAGTCACAAAAGATAAATGTATTATCAGTTAACCAGTTTTTCAGTTAAGCTTCTTTCTTCAGCAAAACATTGCTAATTGACATTTTGTTACATTTTCCCTTAATACAAGAAATATTTTCTAAAATTATGCTATGAAAATTCAGGTTCAAGTAAACATTGCTGTTGCACCTTTTAGAAAATGTGAGCCTTTTTTTTTTTAACTGGGAAACTGCCTGTTTTATAGGCTAAAGAGAAAGATCAAAGAGGGATAATTGGGTATGCTAGGTTATTACACTGCAGACACTGCTTGTGCTCCTTTGTCTTGGTTCTCTGAGACAAACAGGACCAGAACATGGAAATATATGAGAGCAAAAAACAAGATAAATGCCTTACCTGTTAAGCCTCCAGGCTGAGTAATGATTTGAGGCAGATAGCTAGTAAAGAGTATTATACCCTTCATCTTATTACTTATTTTCACCTTTATAATTGGTAAGTACATTTGCAGCTATAAAGACAGTCTATTTTTAAATGCAGAGGTGGACTTAATCAGTAGTCTGTTACACCTGTATTGAACTACCTCATTTTTCTTTCCCCTTCAGTCTTTCCATTTACAACCCACTGGCACTCCAGGCACCTACCTACTTCAGACAAGCTCAAGTCAAAGCCTTCCCCTAACTCTGACTGCCAGTCCCACCGTAACCTTGACAGCTGCTGCTCCTGCATCTCCAGAACAGATCATTGTTCATGCTTTATCCGTATGTTACATGATTTAACTTGATTTTTTGAATACTTAATATAGATGAGGACTAGTTGATAACAAAATATAAGCACTAAAACTATTAAAATAGTTCAATAATCTTCTACAGTTATTCCAGGCTCAGTATTTTACACCCTAATTCTTATTTCACTGGGATACTGTACCTCTTTTGTACCTCCTTTTATGGGATGATTGGTACATTAGAAAAGAGAATTTAGGGAGAGCAGGGGCCCCAGTTGGTAAACGAACATTCTAGAAAAACAGTGCTTAAAAAAAAAAACAACATTTCATTTGCAGAAGTGAGAAGAATGGGGGGGACATCAGGTTCCACCTGTTATTTTTTTTAAATAACTTAAATCTAGTTGTTACTTTCTCATTTTCTTTAATGTTTTATAGCCAGAACATCTGTTGAACACAAGTGACAATGTCACAGTGCAGTGTCACACTCCAAGAGTCATCATTCAGACTGTTGCTACAGAGGACATCACTTCTTCCATATCCCAAGCAGAATTGACAATAGATAGTGATATTCAGTCATCTGATTTTCCTGAGCCTCCAGATGCACTAGAAGCAGACACTTTCCCAGATGAAATTCATCAGCCTAAGATGACTATAGAGCCATCATTTAATGATGCTCATGTATCCAAATTCAGTGACCAAAATAGTACAGAACTGATGAACAGTGTTATGGTCAGATCAGAAGAAGAAATCTCTGACACAGACCTTAAACAAGAATCACCCTCTGATTTATCCAGTGCTTATGTTACTGAGGTAAGTGGCATATAATAGAACAGCCTATTGGGTTCTTGCCTTGAACCATAAACCTGCCATTTAGAAAGATCTTAACAAGGGCTAGAGAGGTGGCTCAATGGCAGTGCACTTGCCTGGCACATGTGAGGACCTGGATTCAAACCTCAGCACTACATACTAATACTACATACTACATACTAAGTGTTGGAAAAACAAAAACCAGATGGAGAAAATGAAATTGACACTCTTTTTTAAAAAAAGATGATTATGATCTTAGAGATTCTTCTGAGTATATTCTCTGGCACCTTTCTTTCTTTAGCCTCACCAAAGCACAAAGCCCCTACCTTTGATGACAAAAGTATGAGTGAAACAACAGTAATGTTTCTCACAGAAATGGGCAGGCAGAGATTTCTTGTGGCAAAGAGAATAAGAAAACCGTGTTCTGTCTTAGCTCAGTTTCTCACTACAACTTTTGTAATAGACTTGAGAAACATTTGTTAGAACTCATTTCTGAGTGCGGTTAATAGTAGACTTTTGTGGTTAGGCTCAGGAACTTTATCCCTTATCCCACAGTGTTAAAAGTATTGTTTCCTTCCTCTATTTTTAGATGACCTATATCTGCATTAGTTCTTTTAAGCTCCTTTTCTGATAATATGTAGTAAATTAAATAATGAAATGATTAAGGTTATGAATTTTTCATTTCTTTATATTCTCATTTTAAAGTGAAATATGTTTCAAAATTAAGTGTTGTCAAGCCTAAACATACTTGGGATATTAAGGAAAACGGACAAGGAATGTGAGTCAAAATCTTTCCTTTTCTTTTTTTGATATTATTTAGGATTTAGAGTCACCCACCATAGTAGAACAAGTTGATCAAACAATTGATGACGAAACAATACTTATCGTTCCTTCACCACACAGCTTTATCCAGGCATCTGATGTTATTGATACTGAATCTGTCTTGCCTTTAACAACACTAACAGGTAACTGTAACAACCCTTATCATGTGCCTTTATAAATCTTAAGGGGGAAAGTTAGGCAGTTATTTATTCAATTGTTCACGTCTTTTCTTGATATAACAATAAAAACTCTTGTTAAATCCTACATTTTGGTACTTACCCTAAATTCTTTACTTGGGTTAAACAACGAATAAATACAATTAAGACTAACTTGAAGCTTAACTCATTACAGATCCCATACTCCAGCATCATCATGAAGAATCAAATATCATTGGATCATCTTTGGGCAGTCCTGTTTCTGAAGATTCGAAGGATGTTGAGGATTTGGTAAATTGTCACTAATTAATTCTTAGAAACAATACTTCAAACAAAGACGCCACACTGTTGATTATATTATCTCCAAAGAAATAGGAGCAACCCCCTTTACCATTCCTCTGGCTTTTAAATAGCTACAGTGCTTAAGCCATGCACATTGTTGCTGCTATGACTTTTTACCTCCTTTTAAGTATATCTGAGGTCCAGTTTAATGACAGTGTGTATTTGAATAGAGTATGGGAATTTTAACTGCACAGATCCCTGTGTTTACTATTATTTATCAGGACAGAATTTCAGTTACTTCAGCTACTGAGAAATTTTTTAAATGCTCTGGTTTAAAAGCAGTAATATTCATCTCTGCAGATCAAATATGGCATTCTTATCAGTCTCAAGTTGGCCTGGTTATATTTCAGAGAAGTTGTATCAAGATGGTCTAGAGTTTATCAGTGATGACCTTCAAAAATATTAATTAGTATTGAGCTTTGACCAGCATACAAATACAGAAACCTAGGAGGTAATTGTGACAGTTACTTGTAGTTAACCCATTGCTGGCAGTGGGAGCTGGTTCAGGCAGGGTAAAGAGGAAAGCATTAGCGTCAAGAAAATTCACTACAGTTTTTTTTTTTTTATTACTTTTAAAGGGAATATGGGGAAGAGTAATAACAAAACCCACTGGTAACTAAGCAGTTTTCACCCCCTCATCTGAAACCATTGTCATTAGTTTACAGAGTTAGCACTTTGAAGTAAAATTAAACCAAATATGGAAAGAGATAATACTGTCTGTCCCCAATACCATGGCTGTTTATTACATGTTGTACTACATAGATTATATTGAGGGAGTATGAGAATTTGCCATTCACTTAGTGCACTAGCTGGTGAAGGTACAATATAATTTCTCCCTCTCAGGCAGTTTTTAAAAACAAAATTACTTCTATAACAAAAGGAAACAAATCAAGAGTCATTCCTATACTAGAAAAGGGTTAAGCCAAAACTAGCCTCTAGGGCTTTAATGAACATGATCCCTATAGAAAAGTCACAAAAAAACTTGTATAAATTATTTTATTTATTATTGTAATTAGATCTTCACAATCAAAGTTGTCTTTTCACTGTCTGTGTTTTGTTAACGTGAAATTGTAGTTATAAACAAAAGTTGGTTGCCTAGGGAACAATAATTGTATATTCAGTTTAACAGAAATAAAAGAATATTTGTCTTAAAATGCAAGATTTTCAGCCTTTGCCATGCAGTTGTAAAAAAATTTTAATTTCAAAAGTGAAAATTACTTGTGCTGTTTGAACTTTAAGGTTTGGAATGTTGAAGTGCAGCATCAGCTCCTTAAAGAAAAAGCAGTGAGATCTTTGATAGTCTCCCTTGCAAGAGGGAATTTAGATTTACAATTAACATGAAAATCATGTATCATACTTTTGTAGAGGATTCTTCAGCATACTTTATCCAACAATTATTCACTGTCCTAATAGTTTTTGAAGAGTCCTGGTAAGTATTCCTTCTTGGCAGCCTCACCTTCCCACATCATGGAAGTACAGGTTCGCACATATACATAACATGATGATAGAGAATATGATATAGTAAATTAGATTTCTAAATTTCGGTTCTAAGTCTCCTTGTCGATACCAGTAGATCTAAAAGAAGAATTAAATAAAAATTAAATAGCCACTAAGCCAGCTGTTAAAATTTAAAATACAACTGTTTTACACTAATTTCATCACTGTTTATTTCCCTAAATGAGACAGTCTTCTATTAGTTTAGATTCTTGACCAATCTAGCCAGAATCTGTCAAATTCAAGTAATACCAAGCTCCAAGTCATACATATTCTTTCTTTCTGTATTTACCTTGTTCTTGTTCCAACCTCCATAGTACATAAATCATTTGGCAAACTATCCCAAAACATATATTCAGATATATCTTAAATATATCTGAGTAAATGTATAACCCTTTCAAGTACTAGTAGAAGGGAGGACAAACAAACTAGAGCTTATACAATACATATGTATTTAGATTAAACTACTCAATGTTAGTCACTTAGGCATCAAGTCAGGGGAGACATGAATGTTCCCCAAGTGGGATGGACCTATTCTTCCTTCAAGTCATAGGACTATAGCAAAATCAGTTCAATTTTAAATAAATGACTCTTAGGATTTAAGCCCTATATAAGTCAGACAGCTATCTTGCTTTATTTTCTTGGTACCAGGAATTTAGCCCAGAGGCATTTAACAAATGGTCCAGATCACCAGCTCTCTTTATTTTGAGATGGTCTCACTAAGTTGCTGATGGCCTTGCCAGGTAGCTGAGGCTGACCTCAAATTTGGGATCCTCCTGCCTCAGACTCTTAGAGTCTCTATAATTATAGATGGGCATGCCCAGCCCCAGCTGTTTTTAAAGGTTCACAGTTATGATTCTGCCCTTAAAGCATCATGAAAAACCACTGGCCTACTGAATAAACAATGAGGAGTCACCACCATCTTTATTTCTTTATAGAAAAGAAGGGCCTACTTGTAGTAAAGTCAAACATTCTTGTGACAACTGCACCTTTAAGTTTGCCAAGAAATTTGGGGGTTAATTACCTCCACTTTGGGAGAAAAGCACATAAGTTTAAATAAACTAATTTTTAGATACTTACAGTATTTTCATTAATTTTTTTCCTTCACTTTTTAGCTATCAAGAGAACAGAAAATGTCCCAACTTTGATATTTAGGAGAAAAAAAGGAAACTCAGATTCAAAAACTAATGTGCAATTAGTAATTGATATTTCTGACATCTTAGTGCAGTTGGGCAGTGGGGGGGCAATATTAGAGATAACCTTCATATAGACACAGGGCTGGGAATCTCCTAACTGCTGCAACATTAGGCCCTCAAGACTGCTGCATTTAAATTCAAAATAATACTCACAAGTATGCAGGCAGTAATACTACTCAAAGAGATGCAGACAGCAAAAAATATATTCAACGGTTTGGGAGGTAGTTGAGGGAAAACAAAAGCACTGATCAGCGTTACCTGTATGGAGAGAAATTACATGAAGCCTTAAAATTAATTCTAGATGTTGTAGGTCAGTCCCCAGAACCCTAGTAATTAAATCTAGACTAGGTAATACTCGAAGCTTCCCATTATAAAATTATCTACCACCTTGCTCAATTTCTAAAATGTAAATGCAGAATTTTAAAAATATTTCTAAATATGTTCAGGTTAGTTCTTTGAATAATTCTTCCTTTTCTCACTTATGAAAAGACAAAAGATTAGCTCTAATCTCAGAACAATAACTGGGGAATTGGAGGATGAAAATCAAATTAGCTGTGTCATTTAAAAAGTTCGTGTTTTTTGGTGGTGGTTGTTAACAAAGATTGGAAATCATTTAGATCCCATTCCCAGGATTAATGACTGTACTGGTAAAGATGGTAATCATCTTATTCTGAATACTCCTACCAAAAATGAAAATAATCAAAACTGGTTTTGCTTTTTAACTTTATGAAAAATACTACAAGATAGGTTCCTAACACCCATTTTTGTATATATATTAGATACACACAACATTATACCCATTCTTTTTATTAAGCCAAGGATAAAACTACTGAGGTTCATTTCTACCGAGGTTCATTCTCACTAAATTTAGTGAAAATGTGCCTGAAAAAAAGCTATATGGTAGGTTATATCAGAAGGATGTTGATGGTAGCCACTGACAGTTTTACAAATTTACTAGGTAAATTTTTACATTTTTACAAATATACACTGGCAAATTCAATTGTCAGACTTGTACTATTTTATATATTCAACTGGGGGATTGGAAGATGAAAATCAAATTAGCTGCATCATTGAAAAAGTTGGGGGTTTTTTGGTGATGGTAGTTTTTTTGTTTTGTTTTGTTTTTTAAGAGAGAGGGGACAGTGAGAGAGAAAGAGAGAGACAGAAAATCAATTTTTATTTAGTTTTTCACATGGCTTTCGCTGCTCTGAGACTTGTTGTGTACATGGTGCTGGGGATTGAACTCGCGTACTTGCGCGTGCCAGGCAAGCGCTGTAACCGATGAACCAGCCCCCTTGTTTTTGTTTTTTAACTAAATGAACCATAATACTAAAGTTGTCAAAACTTTGGCTAGAAGCCTAAGTGAAGAACAAAATAAAGATACTTACTAGAATCAATAAGGATGTGAAGCTGCCAACAACTAAATTGATGATTCGGTCCTGAAAGAGAAAAGACACATGACTTGGATTCTTAGCACTCTCAGGCTGAGAGTACCAGGCCTTAAGAGTAGTTTAAAATGAAAAAACTTCTGTATATATTTATACTTGCCAGACAAGGCAGGGTATAGTAAGTTGTAAGAAAAGAAAAGGTACTTTGGGAAAATTAGGCCAGGGAGCAAAGGTTTCCTGAAGGGACAACAAATTTACAATGGAGTCTTAAGACTGCAAAGAACTGAATGGGGAAGGGAGGCTTACGAATAATCCCCTTGCTGCTGGAAATAGTATAAGGGAGGACAGAATGCTGGAATTGCCAGGCCAAAGCCGGAAAATTATCAGGAACTAGATTTTGTAGATGATATATAGTACAGTTATGAGTTCTGGCCTATACTCGATGATACAGCTTAGTTTCCCTGTCTAATCTAAAAATATTGTTAATAGGACAGTACAGTTATGAGTTTTGGCCTATACCCAAAGATACAGCTTAAAAGTTCTTGTCTAATCTGAAAATAGGTACTGCTAATAGGACCCTAAAGTACCAAGGCAGGAAGCAGTCTCAAAGACTGTGATTTTTCCAGGTTATTTAATAACAATTACTTTCAATAAACAAAAGAAGAATTATTTGATTGGATGGAGAGCCTAAAGTCCTAAGAGTCACATAATCATCTTCCTCTGAAATGAGAAAGGAGAAAGAATGACATACATGCAAATAGTTTGTATTTGAGATGGTAGAAAGTTACCCTGTAAAGCAAGCAAGTATCTGTTTACCATTGGGTACCTAGATTTAATGAGACTGACTGATTTGCCACACTGCTAAGTAATGGCAAAAGCTTCCTATCCAGTTCTTTGTAAAAAGGCAAGTCTAATGAGCAAGCAGTTCACAAGGTCTAAGAATCCTTAGATACTGGCCCTGAAATTTAGAGTCAAGAGATTCTCATCATTATGCTACTGGATACGTGCATGACCTCAAGTGGATCCTCTAACCCATCTATCAAGTTAGAAGATTAGGCTAAATATTTCTTGCCCTTCCAGTTCTAACAAGTTCTGAGTTATCAGCTTCAGACTGCACTTGGATCAAGAGTAGGCCTAGCCTACTCCTTTGGCGATTAAAAAAAAGAGAAAACTGGGGAGCTCCCAGTCTTACCTGATCAGTCATTGGCTAGAATCTTGATATGAGATAGAGAACCCCTAACTCCAGAAGCTCAAGTAGTAATGATCACTCAGAGGCAATAAGATCCCAAATTGGCAATAAGATCCCAAATAACCGAAAGCCAGCACCTGTCCTCTGTTCTTAGGAAAAAACTCTGTTCTAGAGTTTAGAATGCTTCAAGTATCTTGTTCAACCTTCCATTTCCATGACAATTCATGTTTTGCCTACTCCCAAAATGGATTTGAAGGGCTCATATTAAATATAACAAAACACTCATCCATTTAAGCAACAATAAAAAGATGAGACCAAAATTTCTAAAGAGATTTGGAGAATATAAAATAGGAGTAAAAAATTTGTCTTAGAACATATTTCTGACTTAAATTCAAATTTAGTACAGTCCTCCCGATTTGGTTTTGCTTTCAGTGGTTTCAGTTACGTGTGGTTAACAGTGGTTCAAAAATATTAAATGGGAAATTTCAGATAAATTGTAAACCATTCTGATTAGCATGAAGAAATCTCACACTGTCCAGGACATGAATCATCCCTTTGTCTATCATATCCACACTGTTAGTCACTTAGTAGCCATAAGATTGCTGCAGTACTGTAGTACCTGTATTCAAGTAAACCCTTATTACCTAATAATGACCCTAAAGTGATGCTGGCAATTAAGATATGCTGAAGATAAGCTTACATAAAGTGCTTTCTTTAAGTGAAAAGTTGAGAGAGAAAAAAATTATATGCTGAGGTTGCTAAAATCTATGGTAAAAATGAATCTTTTGTCTGTGAAAATGTGAAGAAGGAAAAAGAAATGAGGGCTAGTTTTGCTATCATACCTCAAACTGTAAAAGATATCCATGATGCATGTTAAGTGTTTGTTTAGAATGGAAAAGATTCTAAATTACAGGTTCACTAATCATCTCCTGTGGGTAAATGACATTGTATCTGAAGATTTCCTGACAGCCAGGTCGGAAGTTCAGTGGGGTTTTAAGTTCTAGCTAGTAAAAGTAACCATGCTGGACCACTTAAGAGGAGGCAAACTTATATGTCTCTGCAAAAAATTTGTTGCATAAGTCTGTATAAAAAAGTAGGTACTTCATACATTGGTCCATAAAAAAGGGTAAAGGTATCAGTTTCCAAAAGAATGAGCTACCTATGTCTATGGTTTGTCACAACAGAATGTAGCCTCACTGCTATAGGATGGACATGCAATAGCACAGCAGAAGCTGTAGCTAGATCCTGCAACCCAAGAGGTTATGCTTTTGCCAGCCAGAGGCCCAACATCTTCACAGGTGCTTTTGGAAATAAGCTCTGTTGATTATAAAGAAATATAAACAGTAAATCATGGGAATCTCTGGGGTCCAGATTCTAAAGTAGGACCAAGGCATCACAGCTCTGAAATCCAGCAAGTGATATGTTCAGCCAAGGGCCACACCTTTCAGCAATGCTCAACATTTAAGACGGAACAAAACAGCCCCTGCAGAGAAAAAAAGGGATAGACAATGCCACAAACAAATTTTCTTCCATGCTTTTGAGAGAGAAAGTGGAGTATTAGTTCAAACTTCCTATGTTGCTCCATATAAGTCTTCCTCAATATCACAGCTATATAGATAGACCCACATCCCTCTGCAGGTGCTCTCAGTCATACCTAGGTCATCCTTCACACTATACCTGCCTTGTGTCTCCAGTCCATCCCACCTCTGAAACCTGTTTCAAGTGAACTAGCTGCATCATGGGCTGCTGTGGTTTCACCCTGCTGCCCATAGCCCCCATACAGCTAATGCTGGAAAAGCAAGGCATTTCTGGTTCCCCAGGCCAGCCTAAGACAGCAGTTTCAGTAATAACTATTTCTGAAATGTGTACCTCATGCCAACCTTTCCCTTCCTCTTCTGTTACCTCAATTATTTCAGCACCTGCTATCCTTCTTCCTCCAATCTTCTGTTTTACCCCTACTCTACTGCCCCCAAATCTGGCCTTCACCCACATTCACTGACTAGAACATTCTCAATGTGTTACACCAAAGCTCTGACTTGAGACCCTAACAAGCTGTGATGATGATGTTGGCAATTTCAGCAATGCACAAAAGGCTCTGGTGGACGTGTTGATCTGCTCTAATGACTTTCTTAGAAATCTCAGCCCCAAGTCACCTCCAAAGCCTCAACCACTTCTGGGTGCTGGGACTGAGCCTTGTTGTGATGTTTTTAAACTGTCCTAATTATAAATGCTACTTTACTCATCCATCTCCTCCTCTATGAACAAGTCTGGCAGGGTAAGGACCATGTCTTCCTGTTCACGTTCATATTCTGAGGGTCACTGCATGTGGCAGAATCCAGCCCAATGCTGTACTTTCTAAGACTGCACTCTGGGACCAGCTTACTCCTACCCAGAAGTAGGAGTACCTTCAAAACCAAGAGGCTTTGCCTATAGAGGTTGCAACTACCTGGAATGGAAATAAAAAGGTGCCACTGTATCTGTTAGGCACAATGCCAACACATATATCAATCAGATGATCAAATACTGGTTAAAGGAACAAACTAACCGGTTATTACAGATCTGTGTTTTCTATCCTTAGCTAGCAGGTCCTTCATGTATTTCCATGGCCTTTTTCATTGAGTGCCTCTGATCTCTCCAGAAAGTGGTTTGAAACTCGACCTCTTCTCAGTTTCCCCATTCCACTCTTGAAGCCTTAGAACAGTAGACATTGCTTCAAAACAAGATGCCAAGAAAGCAAGCCACTGGTCATGGTGGCACACGCCTGTAATCCCAATGACTTGGGAGGCTTAGGCAGGAGGATTGTGAACCTAAGCAATTTAGAAAGACCCTGTCTCAAAATTTAAAAAGGGCTGGGGATGTAGCTCAGTAGGTTTAACCCCAGTACCAAGGGGGAAAACAAAAGGAAGCCCCTCATCAAATCTCCATTCCTTTCAACCTGAAAAGAATCCAAAAATGACCTGCTGCTTCACCAATCATGCACCCATACCCTTGCTCCATTCATTTTCTCCACTCTCACCTCCATTGAATCTCTCCCTCATGGGGGCCATCTCTCACCCAAAAACCTCAAGTGCCTTCCAACATCAAAAGAGCCTTCCATCTGTCATGCTTTCCGCTTGAATGTTAAGCATTCATTTTCTACACTCCACATGATAAGTGGCAAGAAAAAAAAAGTAGATGAAGAATGATCAGGATGGAGATTGGGAGAATGTAAAACAGGGAGATCATGTCAGTCGCAATGATGCATGCCTGTAGTCCCAGCCACTTAAGATTTTGAGACATGAGGATCCCAGGTTTAAGGCCAGTCTCAGCAACTTATCAAGACCCTTAGCAACTTAGCAAGATCCTGTCTCAAAATTTAAAAAAGAAAAGACCAGGATATGTAGCTCAGTGGTAAAGTGCTCCTGGGTTCAGTCCCTAATACTAAAATAAATAAATATATATATATGGAGCGGGACAGGCAGATCAAGACCTGGGGATGTAGGTCAGTGGCAGCATATATATGGCCCTGCCCTGGGTTCAACCTCTAGTAACTGGGTTGGGGGGAGAAGAAGCAGGGCCTTTGGGTACGGGGAAGCAATGAAACATACAAGGATATGAGAGAAGTGTATTGCAAACAAGCTAATACAGCAGGTGTAAAGTCCCAACGAGATTGGTGGGATGCTGTGAATAATGATTTCAAGAATTCATACTGAAACTTAATCCCCAAAGCATTCAAGAGTATGGCCTTTGGGACATGAGTAAGTCAGGAGGGTTCTGCTTTCATGAATGGGATTAGCACCCTTTTTAAAAAAAAAGGTTTCAGGTTGAAGGGAGCATGCTTTCCCTTTCATTTCTTCCACCATATGCAGATGGCATCCTTCCCACCTAGAAGATGGAACAACATGGCACCACTTTGCAAGCAGTTCTCATTAGACACCAATCCTGCTGGCACCTTGATCTTGGACTTACCAGCCTCTACAACTGAGAAAATAAATTTCTGTTCTGTATAAATTACCCAGTGTGTAATATTTTGTTACAGCAACACAAATCTGCTGAGACAAAAGTATAAAAAGATAGCCAGGATAACTGAAGCTTAATAAGGAACAGAGAGAGAGGAGGAGGAAGATTACTTTTCTGTCTTCCCCATAGTACATACATTCCGTGAGGAAAGATAGCATATCTAATCCTTATTTCACCTAATTCCCCTTATTTCACCTAATCCTAGGATGAATCCTAGCCCAGTTTATGCTTTGACCATTCTGCCCCAGTGTAGACGCTAATCACAAGGGAACAATCATATTCCCTCACTATTTCCTACGCTTTGCTGCCCAGACCTTAGACTTAAGCTAGATACCACACTTTGGATTCACTGTCACCTCCTCCTGTCAAAATCTTATTTCTGCTTCCAGATCTGAGATTCAGAAGTCCTTTGATCTGATAACCCTGTGAACTATTTCCATGCTCCCTGGCACATTGCTCATTCTTTTAAAAGGGCTTGGTGCCATTTTATATTCCATATCTACTTTCCCTATCCCACACATTTTTCAGGGCTCTGTATAGCCCAAGGGGCACACCTTCCAAGATTTATATGGACTGAAGCATTCAAACCCTTGAATCACATCCTATAATTTTGCCTCTGAACTTATTTCTCAAACTTAAGGATTCTGATAACATAAATAAAAGGTTGATCCCCAAAACATGACTTTTGTTTTATTTTTAGAAAGAGGGACAGTGAGAATTTTTATTTAGTTTTTCGTGTGGCCTTTGTTGCACCAACACTTGGTTGCGTGTGTGGTGCTGAGTGTTCAAACCCACATACTTGCGCATGCCAGACTTTCCTTTTCAAATCAGAGGAAAACTTCAGGTCATAAAAGTTGAGGGGATGGCCCAGTGAGAAGCCAAAGGGACAGCCCGCAATAATAAATATACTGAAATGTGAAATGTGTGACAAGGTTTTTTTGTTTTGTTTTGATACAGCTGCAGCAAGAAACTGCAGGCCCTGTCCATTGGTTTATTTTTGGTTCTTCCAGACCTGTATGACTGTACCTAAACAGTACCTAAACAGGAGCTTACCTTAGCTCCAAAGACAACCAGAGCGGCAGTATCCACAGGTGTGAAGAGCAAGGAGATATCTTGCCTTGCTGGCTAATTCTAGGGTTTACAAGAATGTAGGCACATCCCACCCCTTAAAACTCCCTCACTCTGAACTCTCTCAAACACTTCACCACTGTATCTGGACCTAAACACCAACTTTCTTCTCATATCTAGAGAAAGTTAACCTACAGACATTTGCTAACTTCCCCTTATTTCACAGGTTAACATTTTGAAACCTATTTTAGTTGTGGACTTTTTTTTAATGTTCATTGTACCAGACTCTCTTCACAGGTGAACCTGAAATACATTATGTTCACCAAAGCACCACTTATGGAAATCAGATCACAGTAAAAATAGAGAACAAACCTACCCCACGTATTTACAGGAAAACTGATCTCTAGAGTTGGGATCCTCAGGAAGCACCCTAATTCAGTGTGCTATGGGCTTCAGAATGAGAGGCAGAGTCCAAAGACTGAGATAGGAGTCTGACAGACCTGTCTTATTCTCCTGCCTGCTACCTGCCAGTGGCCTTGGGTAAGTCACTTAACTTTTAAGCCTCAGTTTCCATTTTTGTACAATAGTCTAACATCCAGTTACTTTAAAGATTAGGAAATAAAACAAAAAAGTCCCTACAACACAGCAGCTATCATTTACTGAATAGTAAATCTAATATGGTATTAGTATTAGTTCTACCATATGTAATGGAGAGTATTACTAATGAGATATTAGGTCCCTTTGACTCCCTAGGCTGACCTCATGCCCTGGCCCTAATTTCTAGAGCAGCCCCAATTTTTAATATTATTATTTCATCACTCCACAGGGACATTCAGGTTTGTCAACCCACATGTTCCTATGGCAGCTCAGAAAATATGGTCACTGTATCTACACATAGCCTATGACCTGCCCATAAGAAAAATATGACAATTCAGTAGACCCAGCCAATTATCACAGACCAGCAAAAATGAAATTTTCATAAAAGAAAACCCAGTAGACTATCAACTTCTAAGAGTCAAGTCTCAGTTTAAGTTTTTTTATATAATATTGCCTTACCTACTCATTCACTACTACCCTCTCTGCTATATATGGCTCAGCAGGAAAAGGATAGACAGTGATGACTTTAAATGTGTGAGTGCTTCAAACACCCCTTCCTGTTTTGATAGCCAGTAAAACCAGGTTTCTGAACATCAGTCTCTGCCTTCTTTTGCTTCAGAACTTTTTGGTGATGCTAAATTCTCATTTCACTTAAAACTTAATGCACATAAAAATCACAAACTGGGTAGGGCACCATACCTAATGCAAAAAAAACTACAGTAACAAAGAAACTGGTTCCTGCCCTCAGATAGCTCATACTCTAGTCAAAGAGGCCAGATCCATACAAGTCCCTCACAGTATATGGAGTACCAGAGCACATCTGACAGCCAAAGCGCACAGGCGGAACAGTGAGGACAGCGTATGGGGTGTAAGGAAGGTTCAAAATTGGGGGAATGAGAACGCATAGTGGTGCATGCTTACAATCGCAACAACTTGGGAGCTGAGGCAGGAGGACCACAAATCCAACACCAGGGTGGACAACTTAGCAAAACCCTGTCTGAAAATAAAAAGTGGTATACCTCAATGGTAGAGTACCTTGAGTTCAATCCCCAGTACCAGGGAAAAAAAAGAAAGAAAGCTGACTGGACAGGATGCAAATGTTTATAATAAGAGGCGGCACTACAGAACAGAGAACAGCGCTAGCAAACAGAAAGCAAGGCAGTTATAGGGAAAAGGTCAGTGGAGGGTTGCCAGCCTAGGTGGGGCAGGCACAGAGCAAAAGTAACACAATGAATCTCAAACCCTCCCCCCAATACCCATGTACTCCCTGAGGATCTTTCCCAAAAATGCCAGTGTCTGAGGCCACCCACAGAGATCCCAGTACAGACCTTGGGGCTTAGGAAAGCAAACTTATAAGAGTAAGAATAGAAAAGGTCATGATATCGATTTCTCCTAATCCAGTTCTTTAGCACAAGAAACTAAAAGTGGCTTGGCAGGCTGGATGAGAGTAGACAACTGTTTCCAGTCCCTTGGGCAACTAACTAGCTCTCCTTTGAGGGAGATAAGAGCTAGAAGATCTGTCAAGAAAGAAGCTAGGAGCCTACACTGGAGGATAGCCTTGGGGACCCTGGGCAGGAGAGCCGTCAAACACAGATGCAGCAATCTCCACCACAGCTTTGTTGTTAAGGAAGCAGAATTTTTTTTTTTTTAAGTATAAAATAGAACTCTAATCTTACCTTTTTCCAAGTTCGAATTGTCTGACTAGGACTACAGTTTATGAGAAGACTTTTGTTTCTATCCATTTTTGTTAGCTTGCTTACTTGTTGGAAAAAGGTGAGATGCAGGAAAAGGTTTTTGCCTTTAGCACCGAAGATCTGAGCCTCAGGCTCTACTAGATTGCCCCTTTGCAGAGGTCTTCCCTTCCTTAGCATTATTTTCTGGGGAGTTAAGTCAATGCGCAACCTCACAAAGTCACGCACTTTCACACATCCCATCCAAGAAGGAATAATGGAACTAGAACTTTCACCACCCACCCATCTTGGATAATCAATCACTTACTTTGTGATCAGTGAATATCAAAAGAGCAGGCTGGTCTAAAACCCGGTTTACACTACATCGCACAAAACAGCATTCTTCATTTTCCTATCTGCCCTACGGAGGAGAACTGTGCTTTCTCTAGCCCTCCCTCGGAGGTTCACCAATCTGGACTGGCTGAAATTGATTCAGATGCGTTGGCAGCCTACTAGCAAGCCCATAAATGGAGACTGACTCTCACAAGCCCTGAGAATAGCTTAATGCCCTTCTCCTACACAGACAGCATGGGTGACTGCCCAAAGTATGCTGTCCTACAGTAAACTTAAAGGCAGCTATGGGCCTAAGATGGAAGAATATCTACGGGATTTAGTTCATAGTGGAAAAGGGAGAATATAAAAGAGGAGATGAAGGAAATTCTAGAGCAAAAAGTATTCTGTAGAAAATTATCTTGCAAATGCTGCTGTAGGAAGAAGCAAAAAGGGCACCACTGTGCTGGGGCTAAAAAGGCTATGCCACTAAAATAGTTCAGAACTACTACCAATCCTGGCCAGCTACAGCCAATGAAGATTAGCACATTAAAGCTTCTCAAAATACAACAGAGAAGAAAAACGTTTCACAAAAATGACTACAGAACCATCATAACTTGCTTTTGAAAGGCACTGTCCAAAATGGTAGTGTTAGCCCTATGTGACGGCTGAGCACCTGAAATGTGGCTAATTTAAAATGAAATGAGCTGTGTTAAATACACACTGGATTTCAAAGGGTTAGTACAAAATGAAGTAAAAATGTCTCAATTTTTATATTGATTATATGTTGATTTTATACTGATTACATATATGGCCAGCATGATATTTCTATTGCTTAGTGATTATTTAGAAAATGCTAAGCTACAACACAGGCTTAGAAAACTTCAGCTATTTCTTAATACCTTGATTTCTGTGCCATATTTGTTTTTCATCTGAAAGAAATGTACTATAGCACAGAACTTGGGAGTAGTTTAAAACATGAAAAAAATGCATCTGAACATGCTGACCAGGATTTACAACAGTATGTAATTCCAAAGATATCAAGGAATGAAGACTGTTTCTCACAAAAGATAGATACCTTTCCCTTTAGCCAGTAACCCCTCAGACTTTTATTTAACAATAGAAAACTGTTTTACTTTACCTTTCACTCCATGGCTCAACCTACAAAGTTAATATCACACTGAAGACCAAATAAATTTAGTGCTCTGGTCACTGAAATCACTATGTGCACTCAGTACAGGTGAAGAAATAAGGTCTTTCAGGGGCTGACAACAGAGGTACTGTTCAAGGCCCACTGTTAAGCACTTAGTGTTCTATAGTAGATTCCAGTATTTTTCACTGGCTACACTTGGGGAAAATCACTTCACCCCTATTTCCTATGGAATGGCAATAGGTATGTAAGTGCCGACTGCACTTTGAGAAACGTGGCACAGGCAGCATAATTAAGACACTATTTACCCACTATTCAACACATAAGAGTACACAAAATACTACCAGAGAACTAGCTACGTGACTGAACAAGGTACTGTCCACAGTTCCACGTCCTTAGTTGTACAATAGGAATAACATCCATCTTATGAGAAGGAATCCGATGAAAACAGGAAAGCTGAATGCCCACTATGTTGCCTAGCACTGAAGAAACAAACTCCTGTTCAGACTCCACTTCAACCTCCACTGCCTTAAAGTTAACGGATACACCAAAATTGAGAGGCTATGTATTGCTGTTATAAAGCAAGTAAGATTTCTAAAAGCTCTGAAAACCTATCAGACTATAACAGGAAGTAGGCTTTTCAAAAACCTTTCTGGATTTTCTCCACGGAATAGAGGTTCAGTATTAGCAAGTTTCCATTGTAAAGTGGCTATTGTGTGCAGTTTCCTGGCACCTGAAAGACAGCAAGCTAAGGACACCCACATGCAAGGGGCCGTGAAGGGTTTCTCAGGGTACCCAAGAATCACCCAGCTCCAGCAGTTACTATCATCCATGGATATGGCACCAGTGCACTGTGGTTTATCTTTTAAATACTAAGGCCCCCATTCCTGTACCTTGTCTACCTCAGGCCTTCAAATAAAATCTTCATTTGCCAAAAACAAAGACAGATGCTTCTCCTCCTCTAGACTTGATATCTCAATTTATTAGAAGCATGTCTTCTCCCACCTCAGACCCGGTATCTCTCTGCTTTCTCCATTCTATGGAATTTCTCTATATCCAATGACCCAGTCAGCCTCCCAGAGTAAGCTAAGGAGTAAAGATCTGGAATTATATATTATTATTAACTTTACTGTTGTTGTTATTGTTGGAGTTGCAGCATCTATTATAAATACCCTAAAGTTACACAAGTAATACAGGGAATATATATGCTTGGACTAAATAAGTATGCAATAAATGAGAGATATTAGCAAGAGTAAATTTCTTGGATAGGTTTCAAATGGATCATAGGCAACAGGAAACTTTTACGGATTGGGCATTTAGCCTTTAGCTCTTCAAAAAAATCTCAATATTTCTTAGTATCTATAATATTATTGTTTTGAGTTGGGTTGTTTTGTTTTGAACAAGGGGTCTCACTATATTTCCCAAGCTGGTCTGGAACTCCTGAGCTCCAGTGATTCTCAGGCATCAGCCAACACAAGTGCTAAGTTTATGGCCTCACACCATCATGAGCAGCTTCAAAGTGTCTATATAACCAAGTCATCTGTATTACAGGGCTTAATGGGGTTAAAAGAGGTCAGAGGTCTGAATCACCCAGACAGTCTGCCTGCCAAAACATATGCAGGAGATACTGACCCCACTTTGGGGACAAACTTCCATATAAAAGCAACAGTTTCTTCTCTACACTCCTCATATGCCCCCTCTATGCCCCTCATAGTACAGACCAAACCAGTCACATTTGTTCACATATTTCCCCCACCTATCTGGGTTCTTTGGCACCTAAGGAGCAAGCACATTAACTAATGCTCAATAAAATTTACAGAAGAAGGAACATCTACTGGCCTGGGGCTAAAAAGCCTTGTGGGTTGGGATTATAAAACCCACCAGATGAACAAGGTCAAACGTTTTCTTACTAAAACATTTCAAGATAAAGCAAACTCCACATGGATTTTAAAAATAAAATAGTCTTGTGTCAGGCTGGCAGTTTCCAAATTCAGGGCTGTGCCCCTGCCTGCCAGAAATACAAGTACCCTATTCCTTGTTGAAGAGGGACCCTTCCAAAGATAGAAATCCAGGAATCTGGACTGTCTACATACCTTAACTTTTAAGAGGCTGACAATCCAAGATCACTAATGCCACTTCTAGATGAGGGGGCAGGGAGACCTGGCTAATATTGCCCAAACTACTCAGAAAGTTAATGCTGAATACTGGAAAAGAGCCTTCATCAATTGTTGGCCCAGGATGTTACATAACTAAACTTTTTTTTAAAAGGTGTTATACTTTAAAAGCCTAGAATATAGTACTATGGCTTCTTTGAGCTCTGGGACCCTTTGATCACTTCCTGGAATGGAGGCCATCATCAAAGACACCCTCTTTTAACGCCTCTCTCAGGAGCACACCCGTAGAGGCTCTACGTTAACAGGAATCAAGCCCCTCTCCCGGGCTCTATCCACCCCAGCACTTCGGGAGCACACCTATGGCCTCCACAAAGTCAGAATTCCGGCTAGACGTGCGTTTGTGCAACCACCACCTCAAACTCCCTCCAAAGAGGGGCTCCCGCACTCCCGCGAAGGACTTCCAACAGCCCAGAACTTTCTGAACTTTTCTCCACCCCTACCTTCAACCCTGTCCAAAGAGCAGGGCGAGTGGCAGGGCAAACATCCTGAGACGGAAACGGGATTGCAGGGCCGGCTCTCGACCTACAAGTGCCTTCGGGGCCGCGGAAGGTCGGGTGGAAAGGCGAACCGACGGGGCACACACACTCCAGGCCCTGGGCCGAGGTCCACACTCACCTTGGCCGACGTCTCCCCGAACAGAGGTCTGTTGTCCAGGCCACTGGTGCCGTACGTCCTGGCAGGAAAGTCCTCCATTTTGGAGTTTCTTCACTCGTCCCGAGCCCCTCAAAAGCCAGCCCGCATGACTCGATCCACGACTCCAAACGCCTTCCCCTCAGAGCACACGCATGGCCGCAATCCTGGCGTCCGGGAAGTTCCCGAGGCTGCGGCAGGTGGGCGCTCACTCCCGGGGGACGCGGCCGCGCCGCCCGAGGGCCGCTGTCCTCATCCCGAGCAGCTGCCGCAGAAAGTGAAAGGAAACAAACAGCTTTTGCCCACTCTCCGCGGGAAGCCCGGCCGGGGCAGCTCTCACTTCCCCAAATCTCGGCCCCCGTGCCGCTCGCCGCCAGCTGCGGGCGGCAGGGCGGGCCAGGCGACGCGGGCGCGGCGTGCCACCTAGCCCCGCGTCTCTACGGTTCCCAGTGTTTTCCAGATTGTCTAGTGAGCGCTATACCTTCGTCCTCAAGGGGGGGAGTTCTCATGGGAGAGAGCGCCAGGAGCCCCTCACCGAGCCCGCGGCGCCCCTCGGTCCCCGAGCGGCTGGAGAGAGGAAGTTGCCAGGGCAGAGCCGAGCGCTCCGCACACCCCTCCCGCAGCGCGAGGACGCGGGACGCCGCCGCGCCAAGCAACTGGATCCCCTCGCCAGCGCGACCGCTAGCGGGGCTCGCAGCGGTCCCGCGCTCCTCGCACAGGTACCCGCCTGGCCCTGCACACACTGGCTGCACACCCGCGCCCGCAGGCCAAACCTCAGCGTCCCCGGGACCACAGGTCCGGGTCCACGCCTGCGCTGCGATTCAGTGCCGCGGCTCGGGGGAGCAGGCTAGCGGAGCGGGAGAAGCACTGCCCTTCGGTGCTGCGGCGAGTAGTCGCGCTGGCCCAGCACTGCGCTGCGCTGCGGGTCCCCGCTTAGCTACCCTGGCCGGGACCCGCGGCCACTGTCGCAAACTGGCCGGCCCGTCCCAACCACGTCACCGCAGAGACGGCCAATCCCGCCTGCAGAGGCGCCGCATTGGCTGCGGAGCCTTATTTCTAGAGGTGCCAGTTTTTTCTCCGTGGGTGGCCAGTCTCCAAGGCTACACCTTTCCCAGTAATTAGCGTCTACACTATCCACGTGGGCGAAGCACGTTTCCGAAGATAGCCTTGCATTTGGCTGCAAGCATCTTAAAAACAGTCGGTCTGTTTCAACAACTTACAGTCCACACAACTAATACAGTCATTGACAGGTTGTGTTGCTTGCATATTTGTCCTGTTTTATTCTGTGATAAGAATTCCAGCTTGTTCAGGGAGACAGTTGGGAGGTAACAGTGCTAGGTATTTCTTTGATTGCTGGTTCTGCCAGAGATGGTGCTGAGCATGTTTACTGTATCAGAGCCAGAACTCCACATTGCCAGCATCTCCTTTGATTCTTAGGGCATAAAGAACTGGACAGGACATTAAATGTAACATAGCGTCACTATACATTTGTAGTCATTTATAAATATTCAGAAACACAGTCATGCTGAATTCCCTGGACACTGTACAATGCCTAGATTGAAGAGAGCTCTGCAAATGTGCGTGTGCAGGGAGAGTGGGGTTTGGAACATTGTAGCCACACACCACTTAGAATCGAAAGCCATGATTCCAGTGATTGCTCAATAGTTTGGGACAAGGGATGGACCAAGAACCACAGAAAAATTTGCAGCACTGAGTAGAATTAGGGATGATGCACATCTGATCTATCAGTTGTGTATTTTGCTAATGATTTGTTTCCTCAGCACTCTTTGTCAAAACTGCAATACTACACAGTTCTGCACCCAGTTCTATTAAAAGGTTGATTGGTCTTACAACTAATAATTTACATTTAGCCACAGTTAACAAAACATTTTTGCAAATCTTTTCTAGACCAGAATAACAAAGTGATCAAGATGGGTTTCAGCAATAATCCTGGAAGACACAGTCTTGAATGCCATAATCCCAAATGTTGAAATATAGAAAGATCAAAACCCCTGAAGTCTAAAATCCTGAAAGATCAAAAATCTGAAAATATAATTCTGGAAAAAAGTTATTTAAAAATTATTTAAAGATATCTATTTACATTTTAAAAAGAGAATTTATTGGAGAAACAGTAGAACACTTCATAGGCAAATTTACACAATAAAATGGGCAATGATAACATACATATTTTGCAAGTATACATTCTGACTATATTAATAAAAATTGTATGCTGATGCCAGTCCCATGGGTATAACAGGTATAAGCAGACATTCATAAAGAAATACATTAAAAAATAAAATGTATAAGTGTATATTACTACTGTTGACAGCTGTGTGCACCCAGCTCTATAACTGTGGTCATCTGAAAATACCATCAAAGACAACCCAAGTTTTTTAATGGAGTCAACTAAAAAAATGTGATGGGTCACCACTGCACATACAATCATCCAAAGGGCTGGGATCACTAGAATTTTATCTTTCACAAAAATGTACATGTTCAAAAAGAACATCTCTTTGTTGATTGAGGAAGTTTCCATGTTTTTATGTACATACACAATGCTTATTCATGAAATCAGTGCTATAATAGTGCATTTTTTAAAAGAAAGAGGGTCAGTGAGAGAGAGAGAGAATCGATTTTATTTCGTTTTTTTCATGTGACTTTCATTGTTCTGACACTTCATTACGTATGTGGTGCTGGGGTTCAAATCCATGCCCTTGCACATGCCAGGCAAGCACCATAATGGCCAAGCCATCCCTCCAGTCCCATAATAGTGCATTTTTTCAGAGTTATATTTACCAAAAAAATAGCTAAAATCTCTAACAGTCTTTACACAATTTGTACTTCAGTATTGACAATGATTTGAAGATGAAATACAGAGCATAGTGAATCGTAATAATAATAATAACAATTTTTTAAAGTGGGAAAAATTTTAAACCAAAAAGAAATTTCGAATTATGAGAAAGTATATTACAGGGATATATTATGGGTAATTGCATGGACGTAGTCCCTTAGAACTGGTCAAGTTTCACATCATTAACTATATTTTTGAAGTCTTGCCCCTCAATGAATAGCTGGTTGTTGGTTGTTTTGTTTTATTCTGTTTTGTTTTGCTTTGTTTTCCTTTTAAGGCATGGCTCTTCTCCAATACATTCACATTCATTTTCTATGTGATGCTGCTCTTTTTGAAATTCTTCTGTGATTTGATATACACCAACATGAGCATTCCCTATTTAAATTTCTCCTCTTCTGTTCCACGCCTCTCTGTTTGGGAAATCCGTTCCACATACAATCACATACTGGCCACAACCTTGGTGGAAACAATGCTGGTGACTAAATACCAATAGCATTCCATAAGTGTCTTCTTATGCTACAGTGCTCTTACTTATTTTCAAACCACTGAGTGACTTTGCCTGGCTTCTTTAGGCAAATGCCTCTTCAGTTCTTTAAAAGCTCCTAGAATTTGCACTAGCTGAACGGAATGCCAATGTAGAAAAGGACTCATTTTTAAACCAAAGTTTTCATTGTTGCCATATCACATGGCTAGTCTATTTCCCAGAATTCAGTTTTCTCACCCTCTTATGTAGATTTTTTGGGGAAAATTGAAGTTTTCAGTATTTCAGGTCTCAAGATTTCAACACTTGGGGATTTAATCCTTTGAGATTATGATTTAGAAGATTACAGATTTGGGAGATTTTAATCATTTGGGATTATGGTGTTCAGGATGGTGTCTTTTGGAATTATGATCTGCCCCAGATCAAAACTCAGAAATAGTCTTCATTTTGAAACTGGAGTGGAAAATAGACACATAATTACAATCCAGAGAAAGAAGAAGTTGTGGTGCCTAAGAACACAAGCTTTGAAGATGGTCATATTGTCCTCAAACCCTGATGCCACCATCTACAGGCTATGCAATCCTGGGAAAATTTTCTAACCCCTCTCCTGGGCTCCTTCATATGTAAAGTGAAACTGACAATAATAAATGGCTTTATAATATCTAACGTCAATTTATTTGTAAAGAGAATATTTAATAGTGCATATGCAAAATATCAGCAAATAGTAAGTATCCAAATAGTGCTTGTCGCAAATAGTGCCAAGTGCTATAAACTGGACACTATAGGTGCTACAGGAATAGGAGAAAGGTCCCAACTAGCTTCAGGTGGAAGAGAAAGCTTACTTGAAGAAATCTAAACCAACACCAAAAAGAAGAGGAGGAGTTAACAAAGACAAGGAAGAGAGGCAAGAAGCCAGACCACTGAGGCCTCGTGTAGGGTGTATTTGAGAAGGAAGGCTGAGTCAGAGGTAATTGCCTCCCTCTAGAGCTCTTTATTCTGTATGTCATCAATTTTTATGTCTCTGCTTCATTTTTCCCCTTAAAATAAAGCTTCTTCATGATTACTACTCCTCCCAAACTTCCACTTACATATAGTTTTAGCTTGTTTTGGTGCTAAGCTTGAGTAAAATGGAGCTTACATCTTGGTAGGCTTAGCCTGTTTTTATGTTCATATTCCCATTCCCTTGAAGACACTTATTTATTTATTTATTCATTATTTGTACTGGGGATTGAACCCAGGGCCTTGAGCATGGTAGGCAAGTGCTCTATACTATACACCTCCAGCCCCTCCCATAAGGAAATTTTATTGACTCAGTCTAGACTATGGATTGATTTCCAGTTGCATTAGCCAGCCAATAGGCGGGATCAGTTGGAACTAGTACCTTCTGAGTCCTCCTCCCCACCCACCCCCACTTCAGCAGTGTCATGGAGGATTATTCAAAAGAGGAGAGTATGGGGCTGGAGTGGTGACTCAGTGGTTACGGCACTTACCTGGCATGCACAAGGACATGGGTACAAACCCCAGCACCACATACACAACAAGTGTCTAAGCAACAAAGGCCACATTAAAAAAACTAAATAAAATTGATGAGCTCCCCCCTTCTCTCCTTCTCTCTCCCCCTCTCTCCCCCCCCCATCACTTTAA